>PVJI01008325.1:0-71911 GCA_004026765.1 Micronycteris hirsuta | reverse complement strand
AAAAAAAAATGTAAGAAGCTCATCTATACCTCCAAGAGAGAAAAACAAAGTGCTGAGGTATGCCATCTTTCATGAAAACTATTCTTTTTTCAAGAGTACCAACGCCTGAAAGATATTTAGGGATGTGCTTGTTTTCACAGATTTTGGATCTTGTTCAGGTTAAGAGATGTGCATTTAAACGCCTCCACAAACATGACAATACAAAGCATACTAATTGTTTTCACGTCCCTGTAACTAATGTGAAAAAATAGCCATCTGGGGATAGATAAATGATTTCTATCCAAACATCAGAAACTGACAAAAATAAACAGAATATACTTTCTATTTTTAAACTTAACTAATTAGAAATGGTAATAACAGATTTGCTTAATATAAGCTCCTGAAAACATACATGATAGTCCTGACTGGGTAGCTCAATTGGTTAGAGCATCTTCCCGAAATGCCAAGGTTGCAGGTTTGATCCCTGGTCAGGGCACGTGCAAGAATCAACCAATGAATGCACAAATAAGTAAAACAACAAATCAATGTCTCTGTCTCTCTCCCAAATCAAGTTCAACAATACATTATAAAGACTGCAGGATAAAAAAAATTAAGAAAATAAATGAGAAATTATACAATTTCACCTATTAACACCAGATATTGCATTATAAATGTATTTTCTACTTCTTGCATAAACTATTGATGCACTTTTAAAAGGATTTTATTTATTTATTTTTAGAGATAGGAGAAGGTAGAAAGAAAGAGAGGGAGAGACACATCAATCAGTTTCCTCTTACAGGCTCCCTACCAGGGACCTGGCCCACAACCCAGGCATGTGTCCTGATGGGGAATCAAACCAACAACTTTTCAGTTTGCTGGTCGGTGCCCAGCCCACTGAGCCACACACATCAGGGCCTGATGCATTAAAAAATACATATAAAGTGTTTGAATTTTGTGTTGGTCCCATATTTTTGTCAATTATTCAGCCCATTGGATGGTCTCTCACCTACAGTGTGCCTTTTTCTAGAAGCCAAATTAATGGGAATGCTGATGTATCTACTATTGTAGGGAGACCTAGGGAGCATTGCCAATAATTAACTTCACAGTTATCCCTCAGTGAGTAAACATTCAAACAAGTGAGTAGCAGCAAATTATAAAAATGTCTTCTGAGTCTCAGCCCCAAAGCTCGGGATGAGGTTACCTAGGAGTTACTTGTTGCTTAGCACTCGCCATGAGACTCAGACTTCAAAGAAAAAAGGCTACTGATTAAGAACCTTTCTGCCTGTGAAACGAGAGTAAGAGAAAGAAAAGGTAAGCTGAAATTTTTTTGAGTACTGTTATTCTACAGAATGTTTAAAACAGCAATAAAGGACTTGAGTTGCTTGTGAATTTTTATAAATTACTGCCACCTAGTGATTAAACTAAATATTACCACTTCATTGTCAATTAGAATTCAACGGGCTAACAAGGGAAGTTCATTGGGTATCTCAAACATTTTACTACAAAATGTGAAACTTATAAGGCATCATAAATATCTTCCAGGTTTTAACAAAATCTGGTAATGAATATATTAAATATCAATTAAATGGCATAGATGATGCCAGTTCTTAGAAATACTTCATTCAAGGAATGAATATAATACTTCAGTGAAATAAAGTTCAGTACACTAAAAAATTCAATCATCTTACTAATTTGTTAATTGTTAATTTTTTAAAAGTTAATGTGTACCTTTAAATACAGATCTAATTTGCTTTTTAATATATCTATGAACTATTAACAAGTACCAAGGCAGAAAGAAAACTAGCTGAAAGACCAAATTTTGCCTCCACATCTTAGATTATATGTACTAAAGTATCTGACTTATCTACTTAATCATTACCTTTGAGGAAGCTATTACACATTTATAAAGCAAAACAAAAAACTTGTGCACCGTATAGATTCTTGATTCACTTGACATCAGGCCTGAGGACATCAGATGCATTCCTGCGAAGGGAATGCTGAATGCTGCTGTATCAGAAATGTCACCATGCCGGTCAAACCAGCACCTGCTTTCAGCCTGAACGCCAGTCTGGAAGATGCTTTTCCCAACAGATGGGAGCAGACTCCTTCCCCAAAGCCAGCCAGAGAAAACACCCAGGCAGCGTGAGCTGCTCCAGCTGGAAGTCGAGGGGAGGGGGGAGGGAGGGAGAGGGAGAAACGCACACTAGGGAGAGCTTGCAGTAAGGCCAAGGAACAAGCCAGGGCCACTCCTGGGACTAAGAAAAGTAGACAGACAGGTTGGAGCACAGTGAAGAGTAACACAGTCTTCTTGAAGCCTGTACTTAAGTTACACTTTGAGGAATTAAATAAGCAAAGGCCAAGAATTTCCTAATAAGGGTCCTGAAACAAGTAGCAGATATTCCACCATAAACATAAGAAGAGGAGCTTGAGAGAAGAGGAGGGAAGGGCAAACCAGGCTGGAAAGGGGCCCTTCACCACAGTGAGGACAGCTGGGGCTGGACACTGACATTAGAGTCCCATTGCACGATGCTCGAACTTTCACAGTCAGCATTTTACTTCTCTCTCCCTCTCTTTCTCTATCTTTATCTACTTTTCTATAGATAGATAGATAGATAGATAGATAGATAGATGGATGGATGACAGAAAGAAAGAAATTGTGTTTTTCCCCAATGCCCAGGTTGACTCCTTTACATTGAACCGTCATTTAGAATTTGGGATAGGTCATTCTTGACAAATTAATTATTTTCAGAAATACCCACATAATGAATCTCTCTCTCTCCATCACATCGTTCTCTCCTTTTATATTTTTCTTCTCTTTCCCTCTCATCTCATCTCCTCCATGGTTTCCCTTCCTCTTTTCCTACCTATCCCTTTCCTCCCCTTCTCTCTTTTGTCTTCCCTCTCTCTCCTCCCCTTTCTTTTCCCATTCCATCTTGTTCTCTCTCTCCTCCCCTCCTCTTGCTCTTCCTCTTTGCCCCTCCTCCACCCCCTGCCCCCCTCGGTTTGATTGCTAGACTTTGTGTGAGTCAAAATTCTGGAACCCAGAAGGATCTATGCTCTCATCAGGTTTATTTCAGGTCATCTGTGCAAACATCTTACATATTTTTATGATTTGGGAGAGTGTGAAACATTGTTCCATGTTTTAACTATTAATTAGAATGATTAATCTGCACTTGTTTTATACTGCTGTATTTAATTCCTATTGCTTTAATAACAAATTATCATGATTTTAGTGACTTAAATCAGGACAAATTTGTCCTATGGTTCTGGAGGTCAGAAGTCCTAAATGAGTCTCACTGGACTAAAATCAAGGTGTCGCGGGGCTATATTCCTTTCAGGAGGCTCTAGGAGTGAATCCATTTCTTCGGCTTTTTCAGCTTTTAGAAGCTGTCTCCATTACAGCCCCTTCCATCTTTAAAGCTGGCAAGTGATGGCTGAGTCTCTTTCCGTTACCTTCTTCTAACTCCACCTTCTCCCAGTTCCACTTGTCAGGATCTTGTGGTTACTCTGGATCTACCCCATCATCCTGGACAATCTTCCTATTATCAGATATGCTATTTTGTAACTTTAATTCTATCTCCATTCTTAATTCCCCTTTGGCTTATCATATACCAAAGCCACAGGTCCAGAAGATTGGGATGTTGACGTCCTTGCAGGGATGGGGGTGGGGGAATCTACCTCATCACATCCGTCTAACAGCAGGAAGTGGTGACTCAGAATAGTTTTCATGTCAGGTGACTGATATTGACATATGACGTGATTCTAAAGGAAAGATTCTTTTGGGCCCTTAAATCTATTAATAGTTTATTTTGGATTTTGTTGTTTTTCATTTTGTTTGCTTTCTCCCTTCCTGAGTCTGAGAGAACTACTATGGCACAAGAGTAGGAGTATTTGAATTCCAAAATGGAAAAAAGGTAATATCTAGAAACGGTCAAGTTTCCATCCCAACTTGAGTGGGGGGCTTAAACTAGACACTGGGCCAGTAAAACTGAAACTTCTGTGAGTTTGGGGGTAAAAATATTCCCACCTGCACAGCCTGGCCTCCAAGGGATCTGTCCAACTGAACAGTCAGGAATGCAGATGTCGTCAGCTCATCTCTCGTGGCGTTGGCTCCTTGCCTGGTGGGACCAACGGGAAATACATTAGCTTGTATTGGAAAGTGTTAAGACCTTCTAATATAGGCATTTCAAGTAGAGACTTAAGTTACTAGGATTTCACACGATATGGTTGTATCTGTTTTGCAAGTACTAATGTTGAGCCATGGGTTGTCCTGTTACTGTCTCTTTGCCTCTAATTTTGAAATCCCACACTTATGGGAGGAAAAAAAGGCAATCTACTTTGATGTGATTTCTTTATAAACGTGTGGTGCTCACTGCCCATTAAACATAAATTCCTCATGAAAATGGAATTTACTGCTTCAAGAAGTTCATCATGGCCATTGTTCGATGTGTGCTCAATTTCAATTACCTGACATTTCGGAGAAAAGACCACTGCAGAAATCATTTGTCTCCTATCATTTCTGAAAGTAAGTGGTTTCACAAATATGAAGACAAATTTGTGTATTCAGTAGTTGACTGAATTCTAATCTTTTACCTTTAACTCTGCCTCTTGGACTTAACCTATTTCCATCCCTGCATCGAAATTATCAGGTATATTGGAAAGTTGTTTGATTTGAAAGGCAGTCTTCATGAGATCTGCTGATTTTCTAAATGCCACTTTACTACCTTTGTGGAAGCTTTGAAAGCTCTGCAAACCAAACGACATTAAGAAAGATACATATCTAAGACCATGATATTAACTGGTAAAGACTCACAGAAGAACTCAAATAGCTAACTTATATTCTTGATATCCCAAAAAGGCATATATTCTCACCATAGAAATGTTGAACACATCGAACTGAAAAAAAAAAAATTAAATGACCTCTCCTCTCATCCCTAGCCCTATCCCAAATAGAGTAACTATTAACAATGTGGTAAATTCTTATTATCTTCCTTTTCTCCTCGATTTTTTATGAGGGAGACATGGCAAACTTGTTCTCCTCAATTCCCTATCTCAGTGAACAAAACACTATCCACTTGTGAACAGACCAGAAACCTAGGGGCCGTGCTTGACTTGGCCACCTTCTCTGTTCCCTGCAGCCAGTCTTTCAGGCGCCAGCTCCTTAATACCTTGCAAATTTCCCTTGTCCTTTCCCTTCTTGCTACCCTTGCACTGAATTCTGGACACATTATCCTTCAGCTGGATACCCCAACAAATTCCAGTCACCTCCCTGCCACCAACCTTTTGCCACCAGTCTAGTCTTTAGATTTCAGGCAGAATAATTTCTCTAAGATGAAACCCAATCCTACTCCATGCAAATTCTTTGACTGGCTCCCAGCGGCCTGAACATTAAAGTCCATGCTCCATAGCTTGGTTACAAGGTCATTCGCAATTTGGCTCCTTCTCATTTCTGTGGTAAATCTTCTGCTCAGTCACTTCGCTCCCGTCATACGTCATCACTGGGAGATTAGCGCGTACTTCCCGGCATTGCTTGGAACAACATCCCTATTTGCTTGCGGGCTAGCTCCCACCTCTGCTCGCATTTAGCTCTCCCTTCTAGGAGCTCCTCCTACCAGCCTAGGGGTGGGCTGGGGTGATTATCTATAATTCTCCAAAGATCACTCAGCTTGGTCTTACCTTGAAATCACTGAGACTTCATTGAAATGCTGGCTAATCATGTGTCTGTCTTTATAGTTTCTTGTGGTCATGGGGTGTTTTCTTTTAGTTTTTGTGTTTTTTTTTTTTGTTTGTTTGTTTGTTTGCTTTTTTACCACTGCACCTTTAGTATCTAGTGCAGTGCTTGGAATGTGGAAAGTGCTCAATCCGTACTTTCAAATAGTTTGAGGAGTAGCTTCTGCACTTAAAACTTATAACCTGATTTAGTTTGCTTTAGTTATATCCACACAGTTATATGTGGATTTCAAATTTCTAATTCCTCAAAACATTCTCTTGAATTGCTTGTTGAGACTTCCTTGTTAGATCTAAGTTCCACAGTTATATTTTTTACATACGAAAGAGAATTAAGAGGAAGACCAAGAACAGAATGCAAAAGAAAAGCTGACTAGGAACAATTAATTGATCACTTTAGATGCCATGCTTTGCACAAACACTTTTCTGAATTAAAATTTGAGAAAAGGAAATTGCAAAATAAAGACACACCTCCTGGGCATAGCTGCACTCAGGCCTCAGGTCTAGAGAGGCCTACAGACCAAGGAGTGAAATGGTGTCTGACAAATTAAAATTACCGTGGTGTCTTTGTGTTCAGTTGCTTAATTTGCCTGATTCTTCCCCTCCCTTTTTTTTTCTTTTGCAAATAATCTTGTGATGAGCAAGAGAGATAATATTTGAAAACATCTAGCATTTTGCTGGCACACACATCCTGCTCAAAAAAAACGGTTGCCACCAAGACGGTCTCTATACACAAAGCTAAATACGTGCATCTTTGACAGGATATCATGAGGCTGCAGGGTCAGAAATGTCCCTGGGCACAGCGGTTCTCGTTGATGCCGTGGTGTGTGTGCATTAGAATCTCGGCAGTCCTACCACACTGAGAGTCAGAGCTATTTGGTACCAGGTGGGGCCCAGGCATTTGAACTTGTGAAAAATGCCCAGGGGATTATATGCAGCTAGCATCTGGAACCATTGCCTAAGCCCTGCCTGTCAATCATTACAGTGCATGGGAAGTCCCTGGGGATCTTGTTAAGATGCAGGTTCTGGTGTGGGGGGTCAAAGGTGGGGCCTGAGCTCCTATATTTCTAACCAGCTCCCAGGTCTCACTGATGTCTCTGGTTCCTAGACCACACTGACAGTAACAAGAGGCCATGGGATAGAGATACTTATCTCACCATCAGAACTTGGTTGGACTCAAGGCACTGTTCAGTGTAAGTGGTACAGGGGAAGTAGTATGGTTACACCTTGGGGCCAGATACGACTCTGTCATCTGGTAGGAAATTCACCAAAGAGAACTGTCAGGACATCAGCAGAGACCTGAGTCCATGCCCATTCAATAAAGCCACCGCAGGCTGCCATCACCATGGGGGCAAAGGCAGATGCTGCCCTGCCCTGGTACCTGTACTTATACCCCTTACCTGTAAGATCTTTTTTGAGAATTCTTTTCTTTTTCCAGTTTTCTCAGTAATATTCCGTTTTACCCGATTGCATTTAATAAAACATTAGGGAATCCCACATGATATGATTCACTGCAGAACCTCCAGCCCTTTTCGAAGAGCCCAGCATGGTATGTGGACTTTATTCTCTTGGTTGGACATACCCCGGGGAGCAGGGCCTGGACACTGACTCTTAGTAAACTTAACCTTCAACCACCTCCAATCCTTATGCAAAACCATACACGATGAGGGTACAATGGCATTTTTCTCTATTATACACATCCTGGGGACAAAGAATAAGGATGCGCCAACGTGAGGTCTCTGCAGTGTGAAAGAGAATCATTAATTATATCTGGCCCTTACAGGGTTTGCCTCATTGCAACTCTGCGGCACCAATCAGGATGGGCCTTAGAACTTTAACAATAAGAGAGCACAGTACCCAGTGGTAGCTAGTAGGAGTGTTAGTGTGCACAGGAGATGAGATACCCAGCTATGTATCCACTTCCCTTTGGATGTCAAACTTTTTTCCTAGACTCGAGAGAATGTTTTGCATCTAATTTCTGCTTGTGGACAGCAGCTACAAAATACAGTCAAAATCAGATCAAAAGAAATAACCACAAGCTATACAGATCTCACTGGGATACTACAGGACAATTCTATCCCGTATTGCATAGAACTTAATAAAATTTAACTTTGGAGCAAAGTCTGGCCTCTGTGAAGCCAAGGTTTTAAAAAAGAGGGAGACGCACCATGTGTAGATAATCCGTCCTCTGGGGTATGTGTAGAGTATAATGTAGCAGTCACCACCGTAGAACTCGCCGTAGGCGTGTCGGTCGATCTCCATCCTGCCGTTGTTCTCCACGCGCCAAATCTGCGAGGGATGGAACATGCACACAACAAAATCAAAACTGCCTTGATCTAATGATACTTCTCAGAAGCTTAAAGAAATGTGGTCTAGATCTATTATTAAGTAACTTTTAAATTACTTTTCTAATGAGGTTAGAATTCAAGCAATGAGAAGAAATTTTATTAATGTGGCAAGTTGTATATCGACTTTTTTTAAGTGTTTATATTTCTTTTGCATCCTTCACAGTACTTTGTGCAGTTCTGAATAAGATGTTTAATAAATACCCGTTTTTGATCAATTAATGAAAATAACATGATATTTTAGTGGAATATACTCAGCTCAGAAACATATCTCTTATATAAAATGTTTCATCAGTTGGGAGATAATTTTTTTTTAAATCTAATTTCTTTTTCCCTGCGCTTGAAGGCTTGAGGCTATTGTTTTCCCAGGCAAGAGTGACAGATTGTGACCAAAGCAGGCAGGACCAGATTTTTTAAATTAAATTTATTGGGATAACATTAGTTAATGAAATTATATAGGTTTCAACTGTGTCTATAAGTTTTTGTCTTGTTTGCAGAACCATTTTTTTTCGAATTCCTCATCTTTGTTGCAGATTAAAGATACCCCAAGTCTGAGAGTTGCAGGTGAAATGGGAAAGTAACACACGAGTGAGAGACTCCCAGGCCTGTTTGTGCACGCACGCACACACGTGCCCCCTGCTGGGTCCTGGGGAGGGGCAGGATGGGAATTTGGAGATGTGCAGGTGGAGAGGACAGGTACAGTGCTTTCTGAGGAAGTCTTCCCATGCCATCCTTGTGAGCAGAGAAGTGGCAACAAGGCCTGGCTAAACCCATAAACCTAGAGGTAGCCCCTGCGTCTCAGTAGCCCTGAGTGGCACAGGAGGATTTCTCGGAGATGCTGTGGCCTGACATGGGGTTGCAGCTGGGACATGGCTGGTACTGGGGAACCAAATCTGCCACCAGGACCTCCAGCTGAGCTGAGTTCCAGAAAAGGACATCTGAGCAGGAGACAGACCCCAACCCAGAAGTTGTTACCCCCCTGACAACGGCCACGGGGGGCATTTCTCCCTTTGCAGTTCCCACCCCTGCATAGCTTGGATTCCCACTTCATGCCTTTGAAAGGAGGAAGAACAACTTCCTAAATCTCCTTACTATACATTTTGGTCCAAACATTGTGGCTAGCCCTGGGAATATAGAGATGCAATATTCAATTCATGCCCCCAAGGAGGTGACAAGAGGTGTAGGAGGAGGAATTTGTAAGTAAATGAGCAATTCTGAAGTACTTATATGGTAAGTTTTGTGAAGAATGTTACTTATGGTTTGAACACAAAGACCATTTCAGTGTGGAGGGAAGGAAGGCTTTTCGGAAGAGACAGGACTTAATTAACTACAAAGGGGGAGTGGAAATGTTACTTGGGTGGTGGGAGGTGTGGGAGGGGGGTGGAAAGAGCCATCCTGGCTGTGGAAGGGTGGGCTGGAGGGTGCAGCAAGGATTAAACCCGGGAAGGCCTTGTGGGCTTAGTGAAGGTGGCTGTCCTCAGGAACACTGCGGGGAAACATTAGAATAGTTTAGAAGTGACATCACCGCTTCTCATGCAGTTAGATGACTCAATAGTGGATTGAGTGTGACAAGATTTGAGTTAAGGAAAATTATTAGGTTTTTTTTTTTTTTAATAGCATTTTTGTCAAAAAAAAATCAAGGAATCATCAATGAACTCAGTTTGAATACTCTAAAAATATCTGTCATTTCGGTACATAACACATGCCCAATTTGTGTTTGAGAATGCCTCTAAGGTGCAAGGGAAGGACAGACAGATGGTAGTCGGTAGATTCAGGCCACACACCCTCTCTGGACATCCCTGTTCTGAGAGCAGGAGCTGTTCCGGTCCAAGGAACAAGGAGGGGCGTTCCATGTCGGGCCTCGAAGGTGGTGATTAGGTAATCTCGCACAAACTGCCTCATTTCTTAGAATCTCAACATGTGCTTTGTAAGTTACAACTGAAGACCAGACAACATCTATTCTAGCTTTAAATTTCCAAATTTAGTCTACAGCCTTGGACCATCTTTTTTATTAAGTTAAATTCACATTTTGCCAAGTTTATATTTTCCTGAAGTTATATTTCCACATATACTGGCATAAATGGGCTTGATATAAACAAACAAAAGAAGGCAAATACCTCCACTTTGCCAGAACCATCATCCACCATATTGTGCTGGGCTGCCATTTGGGGAGAACTATGCAATTTTGAGGCATCAAATGGAATTTGTTGTATTTGCGCCACTTTCTCTGTGACATACACTTTCCCAAAGCCATCACTCTGATCTTTATCTCTCCAGTCCTTAAAGAACTGTTTGAAGATTGGTGTTTCACCTCCTTCTGGAAGGACTTGAATCTGAAATTTAAAAAAAATTAATAATTATAAGCAGAAAACTAAGAGACGGAGGAAAAGCATTAATCCAGTAGTGAAGGAAAGGAAAAGACTCTCCTGGTTTCTGTGATGACAGATGGAAACTTAGAAGCTGGGATCCTTCAATGACCACAAAAAGAAAGGTCACTATCTGACCCTGCTTTTTCTCATAACTGAAGAAACTGCCACTGAATTTGGAAGTTTGCAGTAAGAATAAAGTTATTTCATATGTTATCATGGCAGCCAAATCAGCTTGTTTTTCTATGTTAGGCCCATAAGAGGTCTGGCCCTGGAAGAAATGATCTCATGCTGTTACATGTGCCCGAACTTGAACATGAAGAAAGAAGGTGAGGCTGAGAGATGCAGCAGAAAAGAGCAAGTGGCTAGTGTCTAAGCTGATCATAACGAAGCCAAATAGTATCTAAGTATCAGTCCATGTCTGCACAGACTCTTCAAAGGAGTAACTGATAAGAGCTCTCGGTTCATTCAGCTATGGTTAGCTATTTTGCCTTGAAGACTGTGGAGGAAATATTAATAGATAAACTCTTATTTTCATCACACAGCCCCACAGGAGGTCTCTTCTCCAGTTTCTGAAAAATTTCACCCTCCATACCAGCGACTTTTAACCCTTTTCTTCTCATGGCACACATAAGCTAATTACTAAAATTCTGTGGCACACCAAAAAATACATTTTTTGTCAATCTTACAAAAAATAGTATAATTTTGATTCATTCACACCAGACTGCTGTTGTTGGGTTGGCTGTTGTCATGTTTTTATCTGACAATCTACAGGAAAAGAGGTCAGTATGGCTGAGCAAATAGCCAGATATTGCATAGTTTAAAAATTCTGTGGCACACCAGTTGAAAATCGATGCTCCGTACAGATAGAGCTCTAGGGACACATGACATGCCACTGCCCACACTCAAGCAAAGAATGACTTCACACCTATGCACTACTTTAAGCCAAATGCTTGTATGAGTTTGGTGGTGATGTCAGGAGCTCCCATGTTCGAAATTTTTTTTCTAGCCAGTTCATTTCCACACATACCTGGGTGTTGGCGGAATAGTGCATTTGCTGCAGGAATTGTTCCGCTGTCTTCATTGCAGTCTTTCTCTCCCGGGGATTAGCATATTTACCTAAAGTACAAGATAAATTAAAGAGAGGCAGAATTTTAGCAAGGGAAGATATTATAGGATCAAGTGAAAAATGTGTACAAAAAGAAACATAATGATTTAATTTAAATACAACACTGAGAAAATGGCACAAATTTCTAGTACATTAAATAGATTTAAAATGCAGTCATGAACACTACGCCTAAAGATACTTTTTCGTATTGTCCAAATGCTTTTTTAGCCCCATCATCCCTGACTAATGATGCCAGTGGGAAAAAATGTAGCTTTGATGTCTGCATTTTATATGAGCTATTTACAGATCAAGTCTCAGAAAGGTAGGTTTCTTATTTTTAATCAGAAAAGATTTTTTTTTCCTTGCAGAAGAAATACCTACAACTTTGGAGCGCAGCAACCAAGTCAATGGCCTCTTTTACCTTTCCAGACGAAAATTTGTTTTGCAGCACCGTGGTCCAAAATAAAGCATTCCCCGGAGAGCAGCATTGCCTTTGAGAAGGGGTTCTCCTCAGCCACCAGCGTCATTCTCATGGACCCGCTGGAGTCTGAAACCTAATGTGAAAACAAGCAGCTCACTGGGAGGTGATAGCAACATTCGGAAGTTAGATTTGGTGATAATTGCACAACTCTCCAAATGTAACAAAAATCACTGAAATATAAAATGGGTGAACTTTATGGTATGTGAATTATAGCTTGACAAAGCCATTTCAAAGAAAAGACGCAAATAACAAAATCCGTGAGCCCAATTTATACACTTAAAGGCTTTTTAAAAAGTTCTTTGGGATAAAAGGAATATTAATAAAAAGTTAAGTTCTGACACTGCCTCTAAAACATCAGAAGATAATAGTGACAATAACGATGGCTAAAGTTCGTTGAGATTCTCATGTACTAGGCACCATGCTCCGAATTTTACATGATTATTTCTTAACTTTTACAGCAACCTTTCCAGATAAGGATTCTGTAAGATAAGAATCTTACAGTCAATATGCACACACAAAAAGCTGAAGTTTAAATATTCAGTCAACATTTACTGAGTGCCTGCCATATGCCAGGCATTGCTAAATTACAGTTTATCTTTATTGATTTTTTTCAAAATAGGTCCTATAATTTGTGTATGCTTTGTATAAATTATCAAATTATCAAATTTCCAGACGGTTTTCAATCATCTGGGTAGGTGGTGTACATGCAGATTCCAGAGCCCTCCCTAGCTCACTGGGATTTTGCAGCATCTTGGTGGGGCTTAAATTCTATATGTTTTAAAAATGTCCTTAGGCGACTCTGCTTCCCCACTTTGTTCAACAATCCCAAATTACAGTATGTTCGAGTGGACTTTATACTTATATGCAATTTGTAATAGGTCCACTAGAGGGAGCGATGATTCAGGATTAACAAGTTCATATTGTAAAATATTTCTTTAGTCCACAATGCTGTCCAAGGGGGAGGGTAGTTTTATTTGAGGGTGTAGCTTAAAAGATATTTGTTCAGTTGTTGAAAATTAGTTTTAGAAACAGTTATGAAAAAAATAAGCGGCCACAAACTCTAGGTATTTCTGTATGGCTTCTATTAAAATTATCAGTAGATTTAACAGAAGAGGTAAATACATTCCTTTGTCATCTAGGAAGAAAATAATCCACTTCCCCTTTACAAAAAGGAAGTTATGCTGCACAAGTTTGTAATCTGATCTGCATCTAAAATCAGTGGTTCTGAACTAGAAGGTCACTTAAAAATCAGCAACTGTGCCTTCTTCCTACGAGATGAGAAAACGATTCAATTCTGTAGGGAGGTGACAGTCTGCTTCAAATCACACATTTAGGGAGGGGACACTGGGATGAGCCCATCTGAGTGGTCTCCTCAGTGGTGCATCTTGTGGCTTTCGTTACACTCACCAGCAATAAAATCATAAAGTTATAGAATTACAGAGTTGGAAGGAGCAGAGTAGTCTTCTAAGGTAATCTCATTCTCTCTCTCTCCTTTTTATTTTCCAGATAAGAAAACTTAGACTAGGAATGGTCATGTCTTGCCCAAGGTCACCCAGACAGTCATTCACCACAGAGGTAACATGGAACTGGGTCTGCCCGTCCCCAGGACTGGGCTGTTTTACCCTGCTTCCTTCCAGCGGTTTGATTTGATAGCTTTGCCTGTAACAAAGAAAGCCTGCACTATGACTAACAGGGATATTTAAAATAAGGTGAAGGTTTTACAGCTTATCAAGAGTTTACTAGGGAAAACTTACAAAGGGTTTTTACTCCATGCAGGAAACATTTTATTGAATGCACTATATCACACACATTGTTGCAAACTAGTGCAGGAGCAATGTGTAGTTTTATTTTTACAGCAAGTTCACTTATTTGCTGTTTTTAATAAAAATAACAAAAAGTAACAAAAAGCAGAATTTTAATAAATACACTACAGCAAACAACGGATTTTACCTACACATTTCTTTTTGAGGGCAACGAGGAGAATTCAAGTGTAGCAAAGAGCCCCTCCCAGGACAGGCCTCCCCATGGCCTCCAGTCCAGTGAAAACAGCAGACTCCCTCACAGTGAACTCACCATGTAGAGTTTAGCCATTTTCCTGTTAGTTATGTCTGCTATAGTGTCATCATAATCATCTCCATCTCTAAGCTCTGGCTTTTCTCCTAAAAGCTGGAAAAAGTGAATAGAAAAAAACATAAAGACCCCTCATTAAAGAATGCAGAGTTAAAAAAAAAAAAAAAAGAGAAGTAAAGCATGTTGCATTTTTAAAGACACAGATTATAAAATATTTGCTATTAAAAAGACCAGGCTCACATATTCCTCAGCAATAATACTACATGGCCTTTTCCCATGTGCCGCATCAATCAATGGCATTAAGTAAACAAACACTCAGTTTGCTGGTGATGAGAACTTCCGAGAAAGTAAAAGCCCAAATTCATAAGCTTAGGTATCCATATTATTAAAAACTAGCAGGAATTAAATAAAATATGAGTTCTAAGTTAAGCTCTGCAACAGAATTTCTTCTGGGACCTCTGTCTCTTGGAGCAGTAATCTACAGGTTTAATTCATTTACTATTACAAAGACTTGGATCAACATTACTATTTGAGGGTTAGGCACTTTTATCATTATCGGCATGTTACGGGCTAGATGAAGTGTAAGTTCCTGATGACCATGTCATGCTTCCATTCCTACTGTATCCTTAGCACATAGTGCCTGGGGCATAGTGGATGCTCAATAAGTAGTTGTCAGATGAAGAAAATTATTTAGTGTTGCATATATGATGCAATCCAAAATTTTAAGAAAACCATTTAGAAAAAAGTACACTTGAATCTTCTTTGAATTTCTGTACACTCGAATCAACAAAACAACTGAATAAAGCACCTTAATTTATTGATACAAATATCATAGAACGTTAAGGACAAGAATAAAATGCAAATTTATTCTAAACAATGTGATTTTTATAACAACAGAGATATAAATTTAAGTTTAGAACATGCAAAAAGGGTATTCATTTAGATTTAACAAATATTTAATCTACAATGAAATTCCTCGCATAATGTGTTTTATACTCAATATTCCTTACAATATATTGTGTAAAGCACAGGTTTCTGAATGTTAGACAACAATAAAACTGCATACAAAATCTAATCCTCGCAGGAGTAGAGGCTCAGCCTGGAGTTTCGCTTATACCTTACAGAACTGACTTCCTCTGGGAACCAGCCCATCCTCTTGTTTGTACAATAATCAATACAATGCTTTAGTTATTATATATACTAAATTATTATGATATAGCTTTTCTTTTTTGCTAAAAGTAGGAACAAAGCAAAATTAAAACGCTTGCAACCAAAAGTGTTTTTTTAATAGTTTTATTTTGGTAGAAGTGTGTATATCCTTGAAGAGCAGTGAGGGGCCTCCTCACACACCCTTCTATAACTAACTGCGCTCCAACCAAGACAGCGGGGTTTAGAATCAACACTCTGTGTTAAGGACATAGCTAATCCCAGGAAGTCTCCCCGGGGGGGCCAGCTGAGTCTGAGATTTGGGGCATCCTCTAACTTTTAATTTTCAGACAGCAATTCCCATATTAGCCAGGGATCTTAATTAGCCTGGGATCTTAATTAGCCTCTCAAAGGACTATAGCATAGTTGGGAACTGAACCCAAGGGACTTACCAGAAACAGGCTTAAGTCCACGGGGTAGGAGGATATTGTCAGGTATCCCTAAGGATCATTTTAAGATTCAGTTCAACAACTAAGCATTTACCAAAACCCTCATTGGGGTGTACAAATGAGTTTTCACCACTCTGCCTGGCCCTTAAGAACTTTTTATCCTACCTAGAAAGAGGAAAATTAAATATGCTCATTCCATCAACTATGCCATACATTTCGATCTTGGAAATAAACTGTAAATACAGCCCTGACCAGTGTGGCTCCATTGGTTGGGTGTTGTCCTGCAAAGCAAAAGGTCACTGGTTTGATTCCTGGTCAGGGCACATGCCTGGGTTGCAGGTTCAGTCCCCAGTCAGGGCATGTATAAGAGGCAACAGATCAATGTTTTTCTCTTTCTTTTTCCCTCCCTTCCCCTCTCTCTAAAAAATAAATAATTTTTTAAAACAATTGTAAATACAGCTTTCCTCTCTGACCCCCACAGGTGAGATAAGGACTCAATTTAAAACACTCACTTAAGGTTTCTCAAGCAATCAGTATTTGGCTCATGTAATCAGTATTGTTGGCTCATCTCTTTTTTTGTAGGAAATAGAATATTTTGACAATTTAAAAAGAAAGGGAAACAGAGAAGCCTTATCCGAGGATTTTCCATAAAAATTTCATCTATTGTTCCAGCTAAGACCTGTCTGTCATTAAGCTTGGAGTTCCCCTCGCCATTAATGATTTTCTCTAAGTTTCCACTTAAAAGTATCACCATTCTCTAACGTGCCCCAAACTGAACTGATCTTTCCACCCGACTGACCGCTTCCGGCTCACCGTTTCTGTCAGTGAATCTCCCATCTTGGGTTGGCCAAAAACTCTGTTTAACAAAAAAATACATTTTTCATTTTCACTAGGACTTTACTGATTTGGATATTTTGGGGATGTTGGCTAGCTCATGGGTGGTGTAACGTTCACTGTTCTCAAAGTCTCACTTTGATCGCTATCAACTTCAACTGGCCTACACAACCGTGGAGCACTGTCCTGCAAGAAACCTGCAGCACGAAACTTCACAAACCACTTTTGACATGTCCAATCAGTCACAGAGCCTTCTCCACATACTGCACTTTTTTTTGTTTCAGTTGCATTTTTGCCTTCCTTGAAATAATAAAGTATAATATGCCAAAAAATGTTGCAAATTTTCTCCCATCTCCAAATTAAAATGGCTACACAAAAATGCACCAATTTTGAGTGAATTGTTTAAGTTCTTTTTTAAATGCACACCGATGTGACAGCTGTCACAATACAATCTAACAGAACTATTTTGAATGAAGCTAAAGACAACTAAGTGCTACTAGAGCCACCTTTCAGAAAAAAACAAACTTTTCAGCCAATCCAATACTTCTTTATGATAATGTTTGGAGTCACTGATGCCTCTGTATCCCTTCATTCCTACCCTAGTGAGGTCCCTCATCATCCTGGTCATAGGCCACGCCCACAGTTGTCCACTTCCTGCCTCAAGTCTCCCTCCATCTTTTCATCCAGAAAGTCATTCTGGACTCTGGCCAGAAGGTCCCTTATTTCACTTTAATCCCATATCCTGTATTTCAAGGATATGACTGTAAATAAAGATTTATATCTGGAGCAGTGGTTTTTACAGTTCAGTGTTCAAACAATATTTGGGTAAGTTGATACAGTACAGATTCCTATCTGCCAGCCACGAAGTCATAGGTCGGGGTGAAGTCCAGGAATCTGCACATCCCATCATTCGGAAGTGAATGCTGGGGGCAGAGCAAAACCCCTCTGTCTGGACTCCAAAGCCCCCAGAGGCTGGCTGTTACTTACCCACCCTGCATCGTTCCTCAGCCTTCCGCCGAGCACCATCTCCAGCCAGGCTGATGTCGCTGCCCCTTGGGGGACCCTTGCACTTTCCTCCCCAGGGCCTTACCTAATGCTGCCTGAAGCACAACTGAGCAATTATTCTGTGGTTGGTTCTGCTAATTAGAAGCAGTGCAGTAACAAATACCGCTTTACCGAATGTCTATGAGTCACACATTGTATCAGGAGCTCCAGACACAAGCCATTTCACCCTGTAAGAGCCCGCATGAGCTGGACGCTGCTGTCACCATTTTACAGAAAGGTCACTGGTGCTAACAAGGTGAAGTGATTGCCTCACAACGCTGCTGAGTGCCGAAGCTGAGACTGTGGTACGTGTCCCTTTAATGCCTTTCCCTCACTTTAAAAATAATTGGTTGCATACTTCCCTAAGAGAAACTGAGCCAGTCTTTGAAGTGGACTGATTCTTTTTAAATAGTTTATTTTTTTATTGTATTTTTCCATTACAACTTACTCCCCTTATACCCTTTTCCACCTTCACCCATCCCCCTCTCCACAATCACGACACTGTTGTCCATGTCCGTGAGTTCTTTCTCTCTCTTTGCTGTACCCCGCCGCTCCCAGCACCCCCTCACCAGAGCTGTCAGTCTGCTCTCCATCTATGAGTCTGTCTCTGTTTTGCTTGTCAGTTCAGCTTGTTCATTAGATTCCATGTATGAGTGAGATCATATGGTGTCTTTCTCTGACCAGATTATCTCACTTAGCATAATGTTCTCCAGGTCCATCCACGCTGTCTACAGCCATCCCACCCTGAACACGCCTGCCCTCGTCTGAGCTCGGAAGCTAAGCAAGGTCAGGCCTGGTTAAGACTTGGGTGGGACAGAAAGATCTTTGTTTGTTTTAAATTTTTCAATTACAGTTCATGTTCGATGCTATTCTGTATTGATTTCAGGTGTACAGAACAGTGGTTAGGCAATCATATTCTTCACAGTGTTCCCGCTGAGACTTCCAGCACCCACCGGGCCCCACGCACAGTTATGAAAACATTATCGATTCTGTTCCCTGTGATGCAATTGACACCCCTGCGATTGTTCTGTCCCGTTGACCCCGCTGGTGAACTGATGCTATAAAGGCCTACACCTTTCCTTTACTTTGAGTTGTTTTCTAATTCCATAAAAGATAAATAGAAGCAAATGATTTTGTCCACAGAGATTCACAGACATTTCTGTCTGGTAGAGATGAAAGTAAGCTCACCCTGTGATCGAGGCCGGCTTTGCATCTATTAGAAAATTCATCTTAACACCAACTGTCCATACATCTGTCTGTTCTTTGAATTCTTCTTTGAATTATAAAATCTTACTAGTTTTCTTATGAATGACTGGCTTAAAACCTTTCACACAGGTTATTTTTTTTCCTGATTTTTTTTCCACCTTTTTTTTGTTGTTGTTGTTCAAGTACAGTTGTCTCCATTCCCACTCCCCACTCCCCCCGACTCCACTTCCCACCCTTGATCCTACCGCCCTTTGGCTTTGTCCATGATTATTTTATATTTGTTTGAGACTCATTATTTTACTTTTTTGAAAACTACTTTTAGCTTCAGAAGTAACCTTCCTGCCAAAAAAAAGAAAACGAAAACTACCGTTAAAATATAGTACCCCTTTTGTCTAAACCACATGTATTGGAACCTGTTTATATATTTGTTGCCTTTATTAGCATTACATATATTCAGCTAACACATTTCAAGAGCCATTCTGTGCCATGCCAGGAACTCTTACAATATTATTTAACATATCACTATATAACAGACACCGTTCTAAGCACTTTACATTTATTAAGTTATTCCATCTTCATAACAACCCTATGAGTTGGCCTGTTTATTATCCCATTTCTTGCCTAAAGAAATAGGCTAAGCCACTTGCCAAGGTCATGCCGCTAATAAGTGACAAAGTCAGGACTTGAACTCTGGCTCCAGAGTGTGTTCTCAACAAATGTGCTCTGCTGGCTCTTGTAGGCACTTCAAAAGGCCTTCACTTAATTACTAGGCCTTGTCTCTGAAGATCAAGCAGTTGTTGCTTCATAGAGAGCATGTATGGGCCACTTTGCCTCCCCCATTCTGGTTAGAACACCACCAGCAAATAAAGACACGGAGCAGCGCACATTCTGTTCACTGGGGTTCCCGTGTGCGCCACCCTCTGCCCTAGCTGTTTCCATCTTTCTCCAAGTCCTCTCTTTCTAGCCCCCTTTCTTCATGCTTCTGCCTATCCTGGGGTCATCAAGGCTGAAAGAGGGAAGTGCTTTCATTGTGTCGGAGTGTTGTGTGAGTGAATAGCCCTTTAAAAGGAGATAACGGTGTTCAACAAACATGAGAGAGCTACCAAGGAATGTAAAATGAAACAATAGCCCTTCTTTAACCCTAAAGTTTTCAAAGGTTAAGAGAAAATTGATAACACCCAGTGCTGGCAAAGATTCAGTATTCTATCTCCTAATAAGGACAATACTTGAAAGGGATTAGCAGTAGGTAGCACAAACCTTAAGAGCATGCTAATTATTTAATCCAGTAATTCTATCACAGTAGTTTATTCTAAGGAAATGATTAAAATATATGCAAAGAATTAATGTACATCACAACATTTTATACGATTTAAAAATGCAAACTGTCTAAATGCCTAACGTGGAAGGAATTGATTAAATAAATTAGGCTATACCCATATAATGGAGAACTGTATAGACATTACAATATTTAAAATATGTGATAGGAAAATGTTCATAATAATTAAAGTAAATATTTAGATTGCAAAGCCTTAATTATAGTATAAACATTTTTTGTAAAATCACAGAGGTATGTACATGAAAACAAAAATCAGGAAAAAAATTTGGTTATTTTTTTCTCAATGGTGAGATCTGTGATAATATTTTTTCTCCATATGACTATATATTTGATACAATTTCAACAACAAACATATATTTTTCTCTAATAAATGCCATCCTCGGTGTTTTATGATTTCCTATATGACCCACTGTGCTGTTTCTTTTAAAACATAAGCTGGTCTATGTGTAAATTTGTTTTCTTAGAAAGAAGGACCAGGCAGTTAAGAAAAACTTTGCTGAACCCTTATAATTCTTACCTAATCTTCACATCTGGCATCTGGCTTTCCTTACTTATTTTGAACCTTTAAACCAGCCCTGCCTATTTTGGATATGAAATCCCAGCATTTACAATCTTGCTCACTCCAGATGAGTTTTCCTTCCTTTACCTCTCTAGGGAAAAGTCAAGACATTTGGAAACCTTACAGTAAGTATTTAAAGTAAAAAATAAGAAGAGAGAGAATGATAAGTGGCCTGGAGGAAGGTCTATACACAACCCAAAACGTGAGGTCACTTGGATAAGTATGGTCTAAGTTGGTGTCAAGTCCTACAAGCATTTGACACAGAGGATCTTCCATGCCGCTCAACTCTGATTTCAGCTCGACAGATTGGGAAAAGGAGGCAGACAGAAGTGGAGTTCTGGCTTCCGCACAAGCCCCATCAATACTGAAGCAAGGATGTATGCAGATAAGACCCCGGGTCCTCCAGCTTCTCCTGCTCTCTCTGGAAAAGGAGACATCACATTCCTCGTAGCTTGATCATTTTAGTGTGAACTCTGCTTCAGGTTTCACTAAACACAAGCTAAGCTCTCAGGTTCTGTGAGCTAACATTTTAATTACTCAGTCATTCTGGTGTCTTATTTCCTATACCTAACAGAAAAAAAAAATCAGTATTTTGTAAGCATATGGTAAATAGAAATAAATTATAAAAGGGAAGAATAGCCTTGTGATGGTGCATTTACTTGCTTCAAGGCAAGTACATATTTGCTATTAGGGAAGATAACATACTTGCTAACAGAGAGATACAAACACAGGCAATTCTTGAGAAAAGCTGTGACCTCATTTATCCAGCTCCACCTAATCTGGATGTGAAATTCTGACATTTGCTCTTCTGCTGTCTCTCAGAGACGTGCTTTCCTAACTCTAAAACACCTTCATCCCTTTATTCCTGCCTCAAGTAAAGGGTAATTTAATATATCAAATAGTGGGTAAAGGTAATTCAGACTGAAAGAAACTATGTGCCATGCATGTCTAGATAAAAGGGTAGAATGAACTGGATGTCTGCAAGAGAGACGTGGTTATTTAATTATCTGGGCCGGGACTGTCTAAGAGAATTTTCTCTAATGGAAATACTCCATGTCTGCGCTGTCCAATATGAGAGCCACTAGCTAGCTAAGCTGGTGTCAAGTCCTAAAAGCATTTAACAAAGAGGGTCTTCCGTGTGTCTACTACAGGTAGCTAGTGAGTGCCTGAAATGTGGCTAGCGTGAATAATTAAATTTTAATTTTTATCTAAATTTTATTATTTTAAATCAGAATTTAGCCATACATGTCTTACAGATGCTGTAGTTGATAGTTTATCTCTCGAGGGCTCAGGGAATGCGGTGGCCATGGGAAACTCACCCTGATGCAGGTCTAATCCTCAGTGTTATTGTGACATCAACATATTAGAAGGTAGGTTTAGAGGCTACATCTCACAAGACAGTTGACTCATACATTATCATTACATGGGAAGCTAACTCACAAGTTACTAGCATATGGAAAGCTAACTTACAAGTTGCTACAACATGGATAGCAAACTCCTAAGTTATTAAAATACATAAGCCAGAATGCCAATTTATTCAACTAGAACGGTTGTTCTAATTGGCTGCATATTGGAGCCATCTAGGGAGTAAAGAATACAAAAGTCTGGATCTCATTGTATTCGATCCAAGATTCTGATTGAAGCCTGGCATCAGTTCAGTGTTAAATTTAAGTGTGCACTGTTATCAGCTTTGTTTTAACCTGGTTCATCTTCACCGTCGGGACAGGGCTGCCAAGCATTTCTAATGTCCACCTAGCTTCTCAAGGAACTCCTCCCCTGGACAAATTCTCACAGCCTGGTGGTCTGGAAGCTGCCCTGCAGCAAATCCCAGGTAAAGATTTTAGGCAACCTTCCTTTCCTGGGGATCCCTAAACCTTTTTCCGTAAGTCCTCCTACCCATTAGAACATTTCTGTATGATCAGTATTGGAATAGACACTCCTACCATCTGCCTTTGGGATTTCTAATTTCTATGCTTCACAATGAGCATCCCCTCCCCCATCTTCTGACGATCCCCTCATTTGGTAGGCTCAGGCCAACTGAGCTGGATGGACCCACTACTAAGTGACTCGCTGACCTCGTTCCCACATTCAAAATGGCATAACGGTTATTTTCCGTCACAATTACTTTAGGATATGTGCTGCTGAAGCGAGCACCCACTCACAATCATGAAATAATGTATGGGAATACATAAGTGAAATACTGTATGGGAAGGGATTGTCACTATTCCTGGAACATGGTGAAAACTCAACAAAACTTAGATCTTGCATCTCGAGTCAAATTCTGCTTTGGTCAAAAGGTCCTTCTGTCTCCTTGAGGTGCTCCTGCATATCAGTGCTCCGGTTCTTTGCATGGTGACTATACCATTAAACTTCTTGTCACATACCTCCCCACTGACTCACGCTCACTTACTACTTGTTCACATCTTAATCTAATGTCATTTAGTTGTCTGTATGTCTTGATAGTGTACCCTCGTCAAAGCCTTGTATTTGGATTGAAAACTACAAGTTGAAGACAGATCTATATATTTTCTTCAAGCAAAGCCTAGAGAATGACCTCCTGTGCAAGCAGCAAGGAAGTAGCTCATGATGCTTAGAAGAATAAGATACTGTAATCTCTTCCCTTCTTTAAAGTTTCTTCACAATTACGTGTGTATAATGCCATTAGTCCTTGCTTATACAACCAGTTCTCTGATCTTCCCACGTGTTTCAATCTGATCTCTCCATTAAATGTTGTACCTATGACCCTCTTTTGGTGAGGCAGGATATAACAGTTATATAAGATTTTTTATGCAGTGCCTGATTTATCAGCAGAATGAGAATGGCCTGGGGCTACAATGGTGCTGGCTGTTGTCCTCTGCAGTAATAAAATATGTGACAAATGGTTTCTCAGATTATGGGGTTTCTGTGTTAATGGTAAGAAGCATTTGTACCACATTAATAAAAATGCAACTAGAAAGTGTGAGAAGTGAACGGAAAGCACAGCCTTCCAGCGAGCCATCTGCCCTCACCCTTGGGGAGCGGAACAAGATGGAATCAGGCCCTCACCACGCAAGGCTGCTCCGGGACAGTGACTCACACAGCAACTGATAACCAATTGCAATACATTTGCCACTTCCTTCAAAAGAGATTTTGACCAACGTATTTGTCTTTTCCGCGTGCACTCCATCAGACTTCATTAAGTTGTGTTTTCAGTTCTGGATTGCTTTATTAGTTGCCCGCATTCACTGAAATACAGCACTGATACGTGGTTTCTCCACCAGGCAGACTTTACTTCCCAGTATATTTGTATGGCTTATTTTGTTTGCATACAGATGCTAATATATTTTCTTTTAACAGTATGTCAATGCCTTTTTCCTGATTAGCAGACTGCTATGGAATATCCAGAATTAAGGACTTTCTATTGGTTTGCACAGAGAGTGTACTATATTTACATGAAGAAACTGCTTTCCTGGCGGTCACTTTAAAATTCTTTTTGTAAATAATAAACATACATGAGTGTGTGTGTACACACACTCACACACACACATCTCCAAAGCAATGTAATTGTAAAATTGTAATGCACCAGATGCCCTTACAAACATAATAGCGATAGCACTGGTTTTTAATTTGGCCAAGTACTGTCGATATAACCCGGATCCACAACAGTGGGATTTTTGGCTCTGAAAGAGACGGGACTTATAGGCACTTACAGGCATTCAGACAACCTCAACTTTAGAGAGTTCTTTCCAGTATGTAAACACATTTCTTCCTGGTAATAAACAAACACTAATTATAAAATAGATACTAAGGACTTGTGAGTTGTAGACTCTTGAAGAGTCCACCTTTTAATATGTGGGCTGGGCTAACTGCCACCACAGTTAGCACTGTATAAGTAAACTGATATAAAACGAACATTACTGTTGAGTATTATTATGTATTTTAAAAACTAATTTACAAAATGAATGCCAAAGAATAGTGAATTACTGAATTGTGGAGATCTGGTCCTTTGATATCTGAGTTTGGCAAATTCTTAGGAAAAGGGATAAGAAGAAATTGACCTAACTTTCTGAAAAAAAATAGTCAATGTTAGTATTTAAAATTATATATTATCACTAATATTATAACAAATATGAGGGGCATTAGAAATAGAGAGCTAGAAACCTGCCATTCTAGTTTAATATCATGTTAGTTTATCAGCTCAGACAGACTTTGTGGGGGCAAAGTTCCGCCCTCCCATACCGTCCATCTGTCTTAGAGCTGCGCTGTCCTATTTACACCGTATCACTCTTCCCTTACTCCAGCTGCAAACTACAGGAAAAACTACCTCACTCAGAAATGATTGCCATGTGGCATTAATTTGAACTGATCCTATAAAAGCCATACCTTATCAGTAAGGTTACAGTCTTCATGTTGAACTTTGGTGTGACAAAGTGGAAGAGTATTTGAACTATTACTAATATATTGTACCATATGGTTAACTACATGGTTAATATATTTCTTTGCTTTCTTCAGAATATTTCAACTTCCCCCACTGGACGAACTGGTGAGGAAAAAACTGGGTATCTGAATTAAATACTAGAAATCCAAACACAAGATTCATTAAAATAAACAGCAAATGAGTAGTGCCTTGAACAGCGCCTGGCGCATAGTCAGCTACCAATAAATGGTAGATATGAACAGCCAGAGCAACTACAGTGCTCTGGAAACATTATAACCTTGCAGCATGCACTGCTTGTCACTATGATTCTCTGGATTTTAGGTGGATGCTAAGTATCATCGCCTTAAAGCAAAATAAAGAAAATAATTACAATGCTGAAATGTATGACTATTCCAATGCTTAGAATATTAAATGTTCAAAATCACTGCTAATTTCACTTTTTGTAAATGTACCTTGTATCAAACCTTAGGAAGCATTAACAACATACACAGCCTTTTGAAGTTTTGGGGAAGAATAAGACAAATATATTGAAATATTTATAAGATAAAGCACTACATCTGTGTAGTTCCTTGGAGTTCATGGAGTATCATTACTCAACTCAGTGGTGAGAAAAGGTAGCAGCAGGACCAGGGGCAACAGCCCAGGAAGGGGGTGGAGGCCAAGAGTCAGCTGGTTTGAGCACTCATGCTAGTGTGAGAGACGGCGTTGGTGTTTGTGGTTGCTGGACACTAAGTGGGGAGGTGACCTGACCTGGGAAGGACGAGTCTACAGATGGGGGTATCCAGTTGCAACTCCTGGCAACATGCATTTTTATTCACAGAATGAAAACTGTTAGACCCCAGCTATTTCTTTCTTACTGTGCTAGGTACTTTCACCCAGAGTATACATAATCTGCCTAACATGTGGGAAGGGCTGCAGTAAATACAAATAAGCTTGACTCAGTTATTACTTTCCAAGAGGTTAGTTGTAACTCTTCATCTGTGGAAAGAAGACTGGAAGAATGTATGAATTATCATGATCTAAACACTAACTGCTCCTTTATAGGTGCCCATGGTTTTAAAACTAAATCAATAGGATGACTTTGCTCATATTTTCACCAACACTGTCATCTCCAATGCAGGGGACTCGCTTCTCAGCCTTTTGGCTACAATTAAGTGTAGTAGCCATTCTTATCAGGTTAAAATGCAGGAACGTTTTCAAAGCAATACTATCCTCTGGAAAACAGGAAAGCAAATGGAGTGGTTTTCTGGCACCATGTAGCTCACAGTTAATTGCATTAATTATCCAAATATCATGAGCAATGAGTTAGAGCTGTGATGGTCGCACAGCTCTGAAGGCAGTGCCTGCCCTAGAGGAACTTAAGCAGTATTAATTCGATATAAATTCTATTTGACAAAGCACTGTGGGGAACTGTGACTAAAATTTTACTCTTTTTCTAAATACATATCTCTAAAGGACAGTTGAAGAACTACCTGCACTATTCATCTCTAGATTTCACTTAGAAGACATTCGGAAGAGCACATCATAAATATCTGATCAATTTGCCAAAACAATGACTAAATGAATGACTTTATTTTCAAGTTGCCAGTTGACATGACAAGATGAACACAACCCCTATAAGTGGGAGATTCTTTGGAAGTTAATCTAGCCTGCATGCTATTATCATATAGTCTAAAACATCCATTTATAATGACGAGACTTCAAACTAATGGTGGTATCATTCTGACCATGCTTTCTGGTGTTTGTGGACCCTCACGGTCTGTTCTCACCCTCTAACTGTTTTAGATCTAATGCACGTTTATCTCCTCAAATGGACAATAAAATAAAGAATCTTTGAACTTTATTAGGAACCAACACAGTGTTAAATAAACATTTACTAACTGATACATAATCCAACAATCTAACCTTTCTTCCAATTTTCTTTTTCTTTAATCCAGATTCAGAAACAATGATTGCATGAAAGTCTTGGTGTTTTTATAAAAGCAAGAATCTAGCCATTCAGCAACACAACATCTGCTTCCAATCTCCCTGTAGTATTTTTACTGCCAGGATTCCACCACTAGCTTTTATAATAATTAGAGACTTAAGACGTTCATTAAATTATATTGAAAAAAGTCTTTCTAGGTTAGAAAAATTAGTTGCTTCCTGTGGTCATTTCAAACAACTTGCCCCTTCTTATTCTCTTTTTGATATCTACCAGATGCTGTCTTTTTAAACATGAACAACTGTAGGACCAAGGTGGTGGCAGAGCAGGTAGATGTTATACTCACTGCCTCCCCAGATCAAACAGGAATTACAACTAAAATATAGAACGATCAACCTGAATAACCAAATAAAGACTAACTAAACAGAAATCTTGTAACCCCGGATTACAGAAGCCACATCAAGACTGGCAGGAAGGGTGGAGATGTGAAAAGCTCTGGCCCCATTCCCATGGCCAGTGGCTGAGATTCCAGAGGGATATTTCAGTTGCAAAGGTTCCCCTTGAGAAGAGTGGAACCTTCTCAACCTCAAGCCAGGCTCCCCAGCCCAGAGCACCAGAACTGGAAAGAGGCATCCACATAACATTCAACTATGAAAATCGGTGGAGATTCTGTCAGCCAGAAAGAGATTAGGGCCTACGAGAGACACAGACACCCTCTTAAAAGGCCAACACACAAAAATCTTGTTTGTAGGCACTCATCCTGGGCTCCAGCACAGGGAAGGTGGAGCAGAATAGAGTTTCTTGAGGAGAAACTGGGGTTAGTGGCTCTGGGAGAGAGCTTGAGGGATACTGGCCAGAGCTCTGTGCTGACTCACTCACCTGCACTGCAGATGCCATCTTTCTTGGGTGGCACACTCCCCTCCATATGGCATCACCCTGGGGGAATGCAATAGCTCCACCCTCCTGATTCTCTGACTTGGGGTAGGGGCCATTTCTTCCGCTTCCCAGAAAACCTGACTGGTGTCTCCCCATCACAGGAGATATGCTAGCCCCACCCTCCTGACTTCTGGTGGCTATGCTCTGCCAAGGTCTGGGCAGAGTCCTGGATAGACTGAGTTGTGTGGCTCTAAACAGGGGCTATTTTTTCCCTTGCACACCCAACTGTTGCAAAGCCCTTCCTTCACATGGCCAAATCTTGGTCTGTTTGGGCCTGATAAAATATGATAGCCTCATCCTGATGACTCTGTTGGACCCCACCCCATCACAAAAGTGTGTGAGCACCCAATGGATGGCATCTAGATTTGGTATACCCTGGAACATTTGTTGGGTAGCCTCAGATCCAGCATTCGCACCAAGTTTGAATCTGTATCATTCTAGTGAACATTCCTTGGCCCTACCTGGTGACTCACTGAGAACCTACCTTATGCAACTTGAATACCACCAGAGGTTCTTTTAGTGACTCAGCCTTACAGACAGCAGGCAGGTGGAGGTGGATCTCAAAGTGCCTTGGTATTTTAGCTGACCTGTCCCCAGGCCTGGTGCTTGTAAGAGTGGGCCTTGGTGCACAGCTTGGTCCTTCCTGAAAACATCCAGGCCCAGCAGAGGCAGCCACAAAGCGTGGGTCACTTTGTAGCTCCAAACCAGTTGCTCAGGGCCAGTCACAGGTAGCATCCGACACTGGTCTGCACCAGAGTACTTCCCAAGAGACCCAGAACCAACACACCCAGGGGTGAGCTTCAGACAACATTAGAATGGTATCTAATTACCTTCACAAGCGGCATATCTAAAGGGGGATCTCGGCAGGCGCTAAACCCTGCTGAAGCAAATTCTGTTTTGTATGGTCAATATCTGCACAGCAGCTTGTACACTGTGGTCTGGGTTGATCCTCACAGTCAGCCAACCTGAGGGTCAACCCCATGCATGAACAGGTCAATAGCAATCAAGACTCAATTACGACAGGAGGGACTACATAACCCACACAAGAGACATTCCTGGAGCACCCATCTCAGGTGACCAAGGAAACTGTGCCACTGTGTTTCACAGGACACCTACTACATAAAGTCACCCTACCAAGACTGAAAATCATAGCAGATCTACCTAACATTAAATAAACAAACAAAAAACACAGAGGCAGCCAAAATGGGGAAAGAAAGAAACATGCCCCCAAAGAACAAAAGAAATCACCCAAAAAGGAGCTGAATGAAATGGAGGCAAGCCATTTATCAGATACAGAGTTCAAAACAATGGAGGTAGAACAGGGTAAAGGGGGATAAATGGTGATGGAAGGAGACTTGACTGTGGGCGGTGAACATACAATATAAAGATAATGTATTATAGCATCGTGCACCTGAAACCTACATAATTTTATTAACCAATGTCACCCCAAAAATGCAATAAAAAATAAAAAGAAAATAAATAAATAATGAATCATAAAAATTAATAAAACATTGATTATTACTGACCTTAGCAATCTTTACTCTGGGGACATTTTAGTCCCCCTTCCAATGTTCAGAGAACACACAGGGCCACCAAAAATAGTTTGGGACCTTAGGGCTGGTGAGGTATTTAATTTTCCTTCACACTCATGGATTATTCACTTCAAATATAAAAAGAATGATCAAGAAAAAAGCTTTATGTAATTTATAGGAAGACTTCCATGTTAAATATGTCTGCAGTGAAGAGAAAAGAAGAACAGAGCAAAGTGTGACTTTAGTTACAGGTTTTAGTTAGTTCTATTTATCAGATTATTTTCATATGAGCTTTTAAAGGTTAATAAAGATGCAGACAAGAGGCTGACCACACATCCTGTTTCCCCAGATGGTCTCACTGATACACGTCCCCATGTCCTGTCTTGTTGGTGCCCCTGTTACTCCCCAAAGTGCTATGGTTTGAAAAACAATTATGATCATCCTAAAGAAAAACCATATTAAAATTATGTGAAAATAATATTTTGATCAATAAATAAATGGCTGAAATTCCTCAAAACTAAGATCAATTTTTCAACAAATTCTCAGAAATTATTTTTCAGTATTTTTAGTTTGGGGCCTACTAATGTGTTTGAAAGCTATGTTCTAAAAATGCAGCATCAAATATGGAGTAATAGGGTCATTTAACTAGTTGAACTAAGAAAAAAATATCCTATTTTCTGTAACAACAAGAAAAATAAAGTACTTAGAATAAATTCAATCAAGGATGTAAAAGGCCTGTACTCAGAAAACTATAAAACACTGAAGAAAGAAATTGAGGAAGATACAAATAAATGCAAGCATATACAATGTTTATGGACTGGAAGAATTAACATCATTAAATTGTCCATACTACCAAGCAATCTATAGATTCAATGCAACTCCTATTAAAATATCAATGGCACAATTCATAGATCTAGAACAAATACTCCAAAAATTTATATGGAACCAAAAAAGACCCCCAATAGCCTCAGCAATCCTGAGAAAGAACAAAGTTGGAGGGATCACAATACTTGATATCAAACTGTGCTACAAGGCCACTGGAATCCAGACAGTCTGGTACTGGCATACCAGAAATAAACTCATGTCTCTATGGTCAATTAATATTTGACAAAGGGGGCATGACCATAAAATGGAGTAAAAACAGGAGGGAGTGGGGGAATGGTTGAAAGAAGGGGAAGGGATTAGTCAAAGAACACGTATGAATGACTCATGGGCATGGACAATGGAGAGGGGATTAACTGGGGGAGAGAGGGTGGGCTGGGTGGAAGGGGGCAAAGGAGGACGATTGGGATGACTATAATAGAATAAGCAATAAAACAAACAGCCAACAAAAACAAAAAATAACTGGTTGAAAGTCCTTGATTTCAAGCCATTACTAATAATCATATATAAACTTTCAAAAATCTTGGTAAGTAATCTTAAAATCTTACTTCTCATTAAAAGTAAGCTACTTAAAAGGTCAATTTAAATTTTTTTTAATCCTCACCCAAGAGGTATTATTTACTGATTTTATAGAGAGGAGAATGGAGAAAGAGAGAAGGAGAGAAATATTGACATGAGAGAGAAACAAGGATTGGTTACTTCTTGCACACACCCTCACTAGGACTGAACCCACAATCCAGGTGTGCGCCCTGACTGGGAATCAAACCTGCAACCCTTCAGTTCAGGGATGGGGCTCCCACCAACTGAGTCACACTGCCCAGGGAAAAAAAGATGAATTTTAAAACATATTTTGAAAGATTTTTAGAGTTCCAGAATCTTTCTCTAGCAATTAGAGTTTCAGAAAAAGAAAGAGCAACCCATTATCTCAAACAAGGTATTTATCTGGTGTGGGTGTGCTATGGACCTGTTTGAACCACTTTTGAAACCTTCCAAGAAAATATTTTTTAAAAGGATAAAATAAAATACAAAGTACCATAATAAAAACCAATTTTATTGGACTACAGCTATCAAAATATCAAAATATATTTTAAAACAAACATAATAAAGTAATATATGAAATTCTTCATTACCCAGTAAACAACATTACTGAACAGCAGGTCTAATAGCTGTCACAATTACCCAGTGGTGATCAATAAGTAAGTTTTGAGGCTATCTGCAATAACAATAATGTGACCTGAAGAGGCCCAGGTGCTGCTCCTGCTACTTTGGTTTGTTGACCAAATCCACAGTGGGAGAAAATTTTCATTACAAAGCTAGTAAAAATAAAGTTGTGATTCTTTTTCTCAACCAAGTTCATGACTTCTTGAATTCTATAGTTGTAAGTAGGTACAACACTAAGAAAGCCAAAACAAACTAGTTTATCACAGGTACATTATTAATTTACCAAATGACTACTAAATGTTGTGACCGGGCTACAGAACAACATGTACAAAAACAAAAAGCCCACTGAATGCTTTTTAAGAGAAAAAGTGAAGACTCTCGTTGAAAATTCAGTTCACTATATGAGTGAGAGCTGTCAAATGTAATGCAGGATATAATGAACGTGTTCATTTGGAACAAAGTAGGTGTTTTCTAGAATTTTTTAAAAACCCCAAAATGAAAATCCCCTGATATATAGACACACACTTCATATCAAGCAGTATGTCTGTTATACCTATCAATAATATTTTATAGTCAAACTTATTTTTTATACATATTTTTCTTCAGGTTTGCATTTTCTTATTTTAACAGTATCATATATTAATTGGCAGTTGAAAGTTTTCTAATCCAAGCTGTGAGAAAGAACATATACATATACAAAGTTAAGGCCTCAACCTCAGTGCCGTCATTTCCTGGAACATGCTACACATCATTAGAGTTAACACAGATCTTGCCCGAGAGACAAGATGGAATCGCACGTCACTGGAACTGAAAATGACTATAGAAGCCACTTTGTCTGACACCTCATTTTGTAACAGAGGAACCAGAGACAACGAAAGGTTAAGGGAATTACTCAGACCGAGATGATAATGGAAAAGCTTAGTTCGAGAGTTAATGAACTCTCTCTCTGTCTACCACCCACCGTACAAAGATGGAGCCTGCTGCTGGGTCCATTCCTACTGAAGAAGAGCTTTGAAACTTTTGAAACAAAAGTTATAATCGACTAAAAATACATCTTATTTATAGACTTTTGTTTCCAAATATAAGAATTAAAAGACTTAAATGGTGATTACATGTCTAGAAAAAAGTTCTTAAAAGAATGTTAAAGATCAATAATTTGTTTAAAGTAGTTTTCAAGGTCTAATTAGCAATGTTACTCTATTGAAAACCCAGTTAAACTTTTCCTAATTTTATTTTTTTAGAGGGCCTTTTGTTTTCTGAATATAAAAGGAATATGTATCTATTATAATAAATTTGAAAATACAAGGACAAATGAAGAAAATATCAAGCAGCCATATCCCCAAAATCAAAGATAATATTGGCAATATTGGTAATATTTCAGCATATTTCTTTTAAATATACAGGGTTTGGCACAAATAACAGCACTTTTTATTTCAAAATCTTTTATTACAAAATCATAAGCATGTAATTCTGTAACATAACAATACCACACTCAAGTACACCATATGACATTTTAGATGAAATGTTCAAATTAAAACTATAAATTATCACACCCATATTATTACCTTACCAACCACATTCAAGCAGGTTTTACTTCTGCTGGACCCTGTATATGTATATATGAATATATAACTATAATATAAGCTTACATATTAAGATAATATTATATATCTATTTTTATATCCTGCCTTTTCTCTTAGCATTAGGCCATGAGTGTCTTCCCACTGAATTATTTTTAAAACATCATGATTGTGAAAATCTGTGTTTGGTGGTTATTAAAGTAATAAAGTTTAAAACATAATAAATACAATTATCTCATATAATTTTTTACAAACAAGAACATTTATTGTAGAGTTTTAAAATAGTAAAACATTGAAAGTGACCTAAAGAAAAATGGGGAGAGACTCGTAGATGGAGAGCAGGATGACAGCTAAGGGTGGGAAGAGGTAGGGGGTGAAGGGATTGAGCAAAAAGGAAAACGGACTCATGGACATGGACAACAGTGTGGTGATTGCTGGAGAAAGGGGGGTATAAGGGGATTAAAAGGTAATGGAAAAAATACAATAAGGATTAAATTAAAAAAATAAAACATCGGCTCCCATTAAAAAAAAAAAAAAGAAAGTACCCTAATTATCTGGCAAGGCAAAAATAAATTGTGCTATATCTATATTGGTATCGGTATCTCATATAATTTCCGATCACTGGATTATGAAGGCTATCATTGGATCAGGCAACTGTAATGCATGATATTGCTCAAAATCAAAATTTTTAGAAAATATATTTACAAGATAGTCTTTAAGAAAATTTAAATGCAAATGGCTGAAATCATTGGGCAAAACTGCGTACCATTCCAGGAAATTACAGAAATTAAAATTCAGAGATACCATATGCTACTATTAAATGCAGAAATATTCCAAAAGGTTTACAATATTACATCCTGACGGGGCTCGGTAAAGTCATGAGGGATCTCAGTGCTTAAGAAAGGAAGCAGCATTTGTTGCAAATTTTTAGTGCCTGGCTTACTGTAGGAGTTTAATAAACATTTGCTAAATGAATAAATGGGAATCAACTTATCCACATGTATCTAGACACCTGAATATGATCATACTCTTTGACTGATAATCTTACTTAAGGGAATATACACAATATCTAAGCGCAGGGACTCACTGCAGTTTTCTTAAAAGGGAAAAATCGGTCACAACTTCATGTCCCAGCCTGGTGTAAGTAGATGACGTAGGTAACACAGAGCCAGGAAGACCATTTTAAAATTAATTATAAGGCTTCTTGCATAAAATTCTTAGTTTAAATTATTGAAATATTTAAAAACTATTGTTTTATTTAATCTCTTGGCATAAGATTTTATTTAATTTTTTAATGAATTGTTAATTTTAAAATTTAAAAACATCATAGCATTTTAAAAAAATGTCGAGAAACCTAGATGAATAAACGACTTTTTCTTCCAAAATATATTTTTATAGTCAACCTCCAAAGCGTTCCCTATTTGTCACTGAATATCACAGAAGACCGGTTCAAGGCTTCCTCTGACAGTTACACCAAAGGTGAGAGAACGCAGTCATGACGTTCTTCTTTCCTGGTATTGCAACTTGGAGAACTCTATTTCCTCTTACCTCATCTCAGCCTAGGAGTAGAGAACTTGGTAAAACTAATACACACACGTACACACATCTCACTCCACACATGTGACTTAAGGGTGGTAACCTTTCAAAAACAACCTAAGTCACATTACCTTTATGAGTTCTCCTGGTTCATGTCCTTCTTCCACCACAATGAGCTGAGACCGTCCGTTCCTTTCATTGTCCCGAATGCCAATGGCAACCTGGCTGGCCTTCAGACGCTCATATTTGTTGCATGAGGACCCACACCACTGGTAAATTTCCTAAAACAAAGAGGCAGATATTTGGACCCCAGAACTATGTGGTAGACATTCAGTCCTGTTGTAATACACATTGCAATTAACTCCAAATAAAAGAAAAGGTATAAAAAATAAAATTAAAAAAAAATTATAGGGTCATTCAGGTGGTAAGCAGATACAGATGGTTTATAATAAAGTTGTAGACCTGAAGTTTATGTAATTTTATTAACCAATGTTATTCTGATAAATTTAATACTAAAATATTTTAAAATTATCTATTTTCAAGTACATAGGATTTTATATAGTACTCAATTTTTACCTCATTTTGTATTTTGTTGCTCTCAGCACTATAAAGTAAGCATTTTTCCAGTATCCAAAATTTGTGTTAATGAACTATTCATAAAGAGGAAAGAAACCTACATATATTGTACAAAGGTTTTCATTACTATATGAGGCATTAGAAAGACACTAAATGTTCAGTAATAGAATAACAGTTATATAAATTATGACACAGAAAAAAATATTTAAATATCAAAGTTACACTTCAACAGCAATTTAGAGAAATAGAAACAGAACATTTTGATATAAAGTAAATAGATTATATTAGCTGACATTTATATTAAAATATATGTATTTTAGACTTAGGTACAATGCTCGGAATCTATACAAATAAAAATGTAAAATAACAATAAAATATAATTTTCTCCATTAAATGTGGTTTAACAAAAATAAGAAATTTAATAGTACCTAGGCCTGATGGGGTGTGTATACAACATGTGATGTGAGTTACATAAACTGGACACGGGCTTTTTTTTTTTAGCACAGTTTAGTATCACATTGAAAAATTGTAGGTGCTTTCAGAATCAGGACATTTCACTCCTAAGAGTCTATTCTGTATTAGTCAAACACTGGATACAAAAATGCAGAAACAAAACTTTCTATCAAGAGAAATATGGCTATATACATGTCATTACAAGGATATTGCAGGTGACATTTCAGTTGTTAAAAACTAAGGAAAATATTTCATTACTACTGTAGAAAAGTATCCAAGGTATGTCATCAAGAATAAAATGCACAGTTTTAAGAAGCTGCACAGTTTTAACCCACAGAGGGGGGTCGTATATATGCGGGAAGAAAATCTTCAGTTTTCACAGTATTAAGTCACTGTTTTTTCCTTTTTTTAAGAAATGTTGTATTATTAAGTGCCTAGTATGAGCTAGATGTTGAGAGATAGAGAGATGAATAAGAGGAAATAAACAGGAGAAACTGACATATAGACAATTAATGCTAGTAATATATTTGTACATTTGGTTTCTAAAAAAGTTTCCACACATATTTCACCTAGTTTGTCTTGAAGAGGAGGTTAGCATCGTGGTTAAGTGTGCAGGAGACAGACCTTGGTAGCCGCTTACTGGTTATGTGACTTTATGTTTGCAGTTTTTAACAGAGTAAATTAATAATAGCAACATCAAAGTGCACCCAAGGTTCAAAGACTGGCTCTTTTCTCTGATTACAAGACATTTCCAGTCCAGAGTGGCAAGGACCTACATTCAAGATTACTCTATCCAGGAAAGCTATCATTTAGAATGGGAGGGCCGATAAAGTGCTTCCCAGATAAAGTCAAGTTACAGGAGCTCATCATCACCAAGCCCTTACTTATTACATGAAGTGTTAAAGGGACTTATCTAAGAAATAGAAGATGATCAAAACTATGAACAGTAAAATGACAACAAACACAACTATCAACAACTGGACCTAAAAAAAAAAAAAAAACCCAAAACAAAAACCAACTAAGCAAACAACTGAACAGGAACAGTATCACAGAAACGGAGATCACATGGAGAGTTATCAGCAGGGAAGGGGGAGAATCGGGGGGAGGTGCAGGGGATAAGAAGCATAATTGGTAGGTACAAAATAGACAGGGGGAGGTTAAGAAAAGTATGGGAAATGGAGAAGCCAAAAACTTATGTGTATGACCTGTGGACATGAATTAAGCTGGAGGGGGAAGATAATGGAGGGGGAGATGATGGAGGGGGAGGAATGTAGGGTAGAGGGGAATAAAGGAGAGAAAAAAATGGGACAACTATAATAGCATAACCAATAAAATATATTTTAAAAAATAGTAATTTACTGCTTGCCTAAAGTGAGGCATGCTTGCTTCCAGACCCCGGAACTACAACTTTGAACCACATAGACGTAGTCTGCTAGTCTCTCTGACACCCTCACTGTACCCTGTTCCTGACTGAACTATTCCACATTCCTCTTTAAGAATAAAGTATATGTTTTAAAAATACAAGCTTTTATAAGAAGTAAAGGAGAGGACCATGCTTTGCAATCCCTTCTACTCTTGGATTTGATTGAGTTCTTCAACATTGTCAAGCAGCATTTCTTTTCTGTTCTTAAGAGAATTGTGCACTTCTAATGTTTCCTCTCTAAACTTTTTCTACATCTGGGTGGCTGGGCTCACGTTTGAAAGCAATTTGAATACCATGACCACGTTAGAAGTTACAAAGAGTGAGACAAATGATTCCCAATGATCAGTCAACTCCTAATCACTGAGCGTTGAAATCAGGTGGTAGATAGGAAGATGATGTAAAAAAAAATTATCTCAATTACAGTTGATTTTCAATATTATATTAGTTTTCAGTATGCAACATAATGGTTAGATATTTATATAACTTATGAAGTGATCCCATAAGTCCAGTATACCTGTGGGACCAAAATAGTTATACAATATTACTGACTATATTCCCTATGCTGTCTTTTACAATCTGTGATTATTTTGTGACTACCAATTTGTACTTCTTAATTCCTTCACCTTTTTCACCCAGCCCCCTAACTTGCTTCCCATCTGTCAACCTTCAGTTTGTTCCCTGTATCTATGAGTTTGTTTCTGTTTTATTCATTCATTTATTTTGATTTTTAGATCCCACATTTGTCTTTCCCTGTCTGATTTATTTCACTTAGGATAACACCCTCTAGGTCTACCTAGGTCTAGGTCTACCTCTAGGTCTGCTGTTGCAAATGGTAGGATTTCATTATTTTTATGGCTGAGTAGTATTCCATTGTATATATGTACCACCTCTTCTTTATCCAATCATCTATCGGTGGGTACTTAGTTGCTTCCATATCTCAGCTATTGTAAACAATGCTGCAATGAACATAAGGATGCATACATCTTTTTGAATTAGTGTTTTGGATTTCTTCACATAAATCCCTAAAAGTGAGATTGCTGGGTCATGAAGCAGTTCCATTTTTAATTTTTTGAGGACCCTTCATACTGTTTTCCATAGTGACTGGACCAATTTGCAGTCTCACCAACAGTGCACAAAGGTTCCCTTTCCTCCACAGCCTCACCAGCCCTTGTTTCTTGTTGATTTATTGATGAGACATCCTGACAGGTGTGAGGTAGTAGCTCATTGTGATTTTAACTTGCATTTCTCTGATGATTAGTAATGTTGGGCATCTTTTCACAAGCCTATTGGCCATCTGTATGTCCTCTTTAGAGAAATATCTATTCAGATCCTCCGCCCATTTTTTAAATTAGATTGTTGGGTTTTTTAAGTGTTAAGTTGGAAGAGGGTTTGTTTTTTTTAAATAAATTTTGGATGTTAACCCCTTATTGGATGTGTCATCAGTGGATATCGGCTCTCATTCAGTAGAGTGTCTTTTTGTTTTGTTGATGGTTTCCATTTCTGTGCAAAACCCTTTTTTTGTAGTTTGATGTAATTCAATTTGTTTATTTTTCCTTTGTTTCCCTTGCCCAATGAGATATATCCAAAAATATCAGTAAGAACAATGTCAAAGAGCTTACTGTCTATGTTTTCTTCTACGAGTTTTGTTTTGGATCTTACATTTAAGTCATTAATACATTTTGAGTTTATTTTTGTAGATGATGAAATGGTCTAGTTTCGTCTTTTTGCATGTATCTGTCCAGTTTCCCAACATCATTTATTGAATAGACTGTCTTTGCCCCATTGTATAGTCTTGCCCCTTTTGTCATAGATTAATTGACTATATAGGCATTGGTTTATTTCTGGTCTATTTCATTCCATTGATCTATGTGTCTGCTTTTATGCAGGTACCATGCTGTTTTGATTACTATAGCCCTGTAGTATAGTTTGATATCAGGTAGTATGATACTTCTTTGTTCTTCCTTGTCAAGATTGCTGTGGCTATTCAAGGTCTTAATGGTTCCATGTTTATTTTTTAATTATCTGTTCTAGTTCTATGAAAAATGCCATCGGTATTCTGATAGGAATTGCATTGAATCTGTATAGACTGCTTTAGGTAATATTGTCATTATAATGATGTTAATTCTTCCTATCCATGAGCATAGTATATGCTCCCACTTACTGGTCTCTTCTTTACTGTCATAATTTTTCATGTACAGGTCTTTTAACTTCTTGGTTAAATTTATTTGTAGGTATTTTTTTAGGCAACTGTAAATGGGAATTGCTTTCTTAATTTCTCCTTCTGTTAATTTATTATTGTTGCATAAAAATGGAACCAATTTCTGAATATTTATTTTGTATCTTGCTACTTTACTGAATTTATTTATCAGTTCTAATAGTGTTTTGGTGGAATCTTCAGGATTCTTTATGTATAGTATCATGTCATCTACAAATAATGGCAGTTTTACTTTTTTCTTTCCAATTTGGGGGCCCTTTGTTTCTTTCTTTTTGTATGGTTGCTTTGACTAGGAAGGAAGGTGATTTTTGAAAATTCAGACATCTGAGCCCTATCCTTAGGTAATCTCAGGTATGTTTCTTGAACGATCCTCAGGTGTTTCTAGCATTCACCCAGGGCCGAGCTCCACTGCTGGCTGCACTGAGCACCCTGCACCTGGTCCAAATTACAGGGCACCTGTAACACCTAATTATCTAAAGCAGCTGAGCAAGCTACTCTCCTGGGTGCATCTAGGCTCTTAGCTCTGATTCCTTTCCTAGCCCATTCCATGTGATTTTGCAAATGATTCTTTTCTCAGCAGTCCTGAGGAAACAAGCTTCTAAAATTTATATTATAGTAAAATTTAGTAGGTAGATCAGAAGTTAGCTCTCTAGATTGCTCCGACTTGTTAGCAACTTCCATCACTGACTTGCTCTGTATTTATGCAATCATCTAACAGGTGTTTGTTCTTCCAACCTTAGTTGTATAACGACCTCTCATCTGCTTCAAAGAGATTACATATAATTTTACAAAATTTTATTAGCATCTGTAAAGCATATGGAAGCTTGATAAATGTGTTTAAAAATGAATTGTAGATAATGATAATTTTACAAACATAATTATTATTTACTGTAGAGTTTATAAGATGGTACGGATCCCAAAATATTATACAATACTTCTTTGGGATGGGAATGTTATGTACAATATCAATTCACAGATTAATTGAATTATAGTGAATATTCCTCACCATTGCTTAGAGACCATAGTTCTTACCTTTAAAACAGCAAAAACATATCTAAGAAACAATAAAACTTTTCAGAGTAAAGTTTTCCCTTTAACTCAAAGATGACCAAATCACTGAAGAAAGTGTTAGAAAAAATTTCCTACTGAGCACAAAAATGAATGCTTTGTGTTACAGTTACTCTTACTATTTTAACCTAATTCTGTGCTACTATTTCTATAAAAGTGACATCTTATTTACTATACTTAAATTTCAATGGTTAATTCAGACAGGAAATTCAATAAAATATGAATTCTAATTATAAACGGCTAAAAGAACTGTTTAAAGTCGTATTAATTAAAACACCCTTTCATTCAATACTAATGAATTTTTATGCAACTATAGTTCATTCAATTAGGGCAGCAGCACCTTTAAATTTGCTTTAAAACCTTAAACAGAATTTTAGCAACTTATTAAATTTGAGCAATTTCTATTCCACCATGTGTGGATAAGGTGTTAGGGCATTTCATTCCAACAGAGGTCTGCTGTGCTGAAATACGTGTGTGTAGTACCATTAATAGACTGCACTGCTCAATTCTTACTCTATTCAGTGGGAGGTGGCCAAGACGGCTTCACCACTCTGTGCACAAGGAGACTTTGTATTTAACTAGCCCGTGCTTGAAAAATTCTCTGCTATATTTCAACTTAATCTGTTTCATAGGAGTGGATTGCAAAAAAAGATATTCTTCATGGAGCTAAGACACACCCGAATTGATGAAATAGTTGGAGCTGTATTATTTCAAAAACAGTGTTAATTATAATTTGTTTTATTTGTAATACTTTATGGGGGCTTAGAAGAAATACTTGTCATAAACCCGTTGTAAATGTACTCGACACGGAAAACTATAATGCAAATGAGGCATCAGCGGCAACTATTTACCCTTGATGACCTTAAAGACTTCAACAGCTCAACGCTAAATGTTACATTTCTTTGGAGAAGGGTCATAAAAACTCCCATATGGAAGTATCCGTTCAATTCAGAATGAAGTCCACTTAAATTCTGGCAGATATTTGATGATGTACATATACCCCATGAACACTGCCTAGTAGAAGTTTGTTGAACTATAGTTAACTCGTGATATAGAAGCTCTTATAGAAAACAAAAATGCTCTGGAAAATTAGAAAAGGAAGAAATAGGGAGTAAAGAAAATCTGTTGCTGGCAATTAATTTAGTCCACTAGAACAAGACATAAAAGCAAGTGAGTAATATTTATAGAGCAGCCACACTGGGGGCAAATTAGAGTTTTCTAAAATTTCCTGTAAACTATGTAGTCAGGGTTAACCAGTAAAACATCAAAGTGCAGCCCAGCCTCATCTGGGGTCAGGAAGTAAGAGCAGAAATGAAACAATGGTCAGTGATGCTCTCGAAGGGAAGCAAGATTTCAGAAGCTGAGTTTAAAGGAACACCCCCAACAGCCAATGTGATGTTGACTCAATATGTACAAAGAATTCATCATTGACTGGCCATCCTTTTGCCCTTTCTAAGTTACTTATTCTAAATACATCTCAAGTTTTATAAAAGGAAAAGGGGGGACCATACCTTGTCCTCCATACCTTGTTTTCCTTGCTTCTATTGACTTAATTTTTTTTTGCTGTGTTCACTTTTCCTTTAGATCTAGTTAACCGACTACAGAAATTCCCTCAGATATCCCTCTAGGCTGGAAGTTTTCTAAACATAGCTTAAAAAGTAATTGTGACCTGTGCAATATCTTTAGTAATCTATATATTTTTTTTTAAATTTCAAAACTATAAAACATGATTTTTTTGGTTTTTGAATAAACAAATAGTAATTTATATTCTATTCCACTGTTGTTCAAAGCTAAGCCAACTCAATATTCCCCAATGGCATATATGTGTTGCTGTTTGTTTTTTTTTAAATATGTCTGCCTGAAGGATGGAAGATAAATGGAGTGAGTACGCAGGGCCACGGCCAGCTTGGCGACCAGAAAGGAAGCAGTTGTATGTGAACTAGGGCAGAGCAGTGGTGATGGAGAGGAAGAACCGAGGGATGTTGTGTAGGCTAAAGCCTACAGGACCGACCAGCAATGCCCTTTGGACGTGTACTGGGGGACAGGAAAAGGGGGAATGACTTGGACAATTGCAGTTTAGCTGCTGGGAGTCCTGCCACTTACTGGGTCCAGGAGACAACTTTGGAGGCTTCTTTTTGTAGTGACCGTGAGAGTAGATGAAATGATGTTCTCTCTACAAGCCAAAGTGTTCGGCACACCAAATAAGTTTTATCGTCACAGTTTATCAAAAACCAAATCTGCCAGCCACATAAGTTGTTGATGGAACTATTTTTAACTGACTCATGGGTTCTTCAAGCATATAATCTCTGAGGGTTCCAGAACCTTCAGACATTCCCATATTGAAGCGGTTCTCACATTCACTGTACATTATAATAACCTGAGGTGGGGCTTTGAAAGTACTTATACCAAAGTCCCATCCCAAAATTCTAAAATCAGAATCCTAAAGATCAAATCACAAGCATCAGTATTTGAAAAACTTCCGAATGATTCTGATGTGAAATACTGACTTGTGCAGGGGACTGTAGTTCTCACCATAGCAGCACCCAGAGGTCAAAGGCTAACTGGTTTTCACCCTTAGACTCATGCACCAACACATACTAAGCACACAATAAATGCCATTCACTCCGACTTTCACTGAAGGTAAACTTTTAGAGATTTAAGATTAGGTATGTCTTCCCCATTATCTTCCCTTGTTACCTCGTGGCTTTCCCCTCATAAATCTAATGGAATGTACTACTTTGGGGTAAGGACAAATTCATCTAGAAACAAAGATTTTACTCAGTTTTTAGTTTTAAAATAAGCATTTTTAAGTCATAACAGATAAAAGTCTGAAATCCAATATTGTTTTGATTTACGAGAACCTTGATTTTGTTAAAGTTTTTGGGGCAGAGTAAGAATTCAGTCTAGAAAGCTGGTTTGGCATATCAAGAACCACTGTTGGCCTTAGGGACCAGAGTGTATGGCAGGAACCATGGAGTAGGTGACAATGTGAAATGGTGTAAGACTAGTTTGTCAGGCCCAAGGAAAGAATGGCAAGAGGTTACAGGAGAACCAGGAAATTTGATCAGGTGCAATGGCTCTTTGACAAGAGCTTGGTACACTTTCCCTTCAACATATCTGTCATACATTCATCCATGATCCTGAGCATTGGGGCAGGAATGACTGTGAGCGGCTGTTGGAGCAATGTGGCTACAGCGTCCCTGCAACTGCAGTGTGGCAGGGGAAAAATCCAAGCAGAGTTCCTGAGCTGGGAGGGGGAGGGGTGGGGGAAGGAGGGTAGCTGACAGAACCAGAAAGGGTCTTGCAGTGGATATGCAGGCAGAACAGAAGACTAAAAGGCTATGGATATTTCCCAGCAAATGTGTTGGGACAGCGGCGAAAGCCCAAAGCTCAGAAATAATAAAATGGCTATGCCTCAATAGAAGTTAGAGAGGAGTGAGGACTAAAGACTGCAGAGACTCACACTTCCATTCTCCCCTGACCCCCATACCCAGGTCATAATATTACACACGCTTTCCAACCCGAGGGATCGAAAAGGCAATGGGTGGGGTAAGTTTAAATTGCTTTAATGGTAAACAAACTTCACCTTGATGAGGAAAGATTATTATATTGTAAACCCTTCTGTGGAATTAGAAACTTGACAATAAAGTCAGGTTGAATTGTAGATGAAAAAAACCCTACACCTTTATGCCACCAGGACTGCATGAGACTGTATGCCTTATGCTGGACAGCTACGGATCTGTGGAAACATTTGTTGAGTGATATTAAGTTCTGGGTCATATACTAGGAACAAAGTAAGTGAGGTAAGTGAATGGACAGGCAATGTGAAAAGTGCGAGAGGCAAGTCTCTGCATGGTGATAGGAAAGTTAAGATGCGATGTGCCTAACTCTACAGTGTATGACATGGGACAGAGGAAGGAGAAGAGGAGGCAGCCAGGGAACACACTGTAAAGAAGGAGATATCTGAGTTGAAAATTTAAGGATGAGATGACATAGAGTGCTCGCTGGAGAAAGGAGATGCAGATGCGCAGAGTATTCTAGGCAAAGAAGCAATGTGCTCAAAAGCAAAAGCATGAAAAATTGGGGGGAAATGCCATGCATGGGGTATCACAGTGGTGAAAAGGACAGGATAGACTCAAGGGACGCTTAGGAAATAGAATAAGCCGGGCATAGTGATGACTGCACATGCAGCAATAGACTGGGCATAGTAATTTTCTGCACGTGCAGCATTTGGGAGAAGTTGTCAGGATGACTCCTGGATTAGCAGTTTGAGAGCCTGAATGAGCGGTGGCAGTATTCATAAGACCGGGACAATAAGGAGAAGTCATTTCGGAACGAGAGGGTGAAGTTGATGAGTTCCATCTTTAGACTTGTCATGATTGAGGCTCCCATTGTGCACACAAGCTCAAGTATCTGGGAGGTAGTCAGAAATACTGGGGGAGAGCTCAGGGGAGAGGTCATCACCAGACTACATAATTTGAGATTTACCAGTGGTGAGTAGTTGAAACTTTGGGGGAAGATGAGTTTGCTTAGGAAGAATGTGTAAATAACAGACAATGATCCAAGTGGAATCCTGAAGAAAAAAAAACAAAACATAAACATAAACAGACAAAAAACTTGGGGTGGGCAGACCATGTTCAGAAGAATGAGGAAGAGTGGTTTGAAAGGGAGGGGAGCCTGGGAGCTAAGGGAAGAGTGAGGCTGACGGAGAAGGGAGTAATCAAGTGTGTCAATGGCAGCATAGGGGGCATTGGATAATGGTCAAAATGTCTACTGGATTTATCAGAAGGCAATATGCCTGCAGGAAGAAACATTTCAAAGAAATAGTGGGAGTAAAAGTCAGAAAACGTGGGTTGAAGACCCATGGGGGAATGAGGAAGTGCAGACTGCTTTCCCAAAGCAGCATGACTGAACAATGAGACAGGGGCTGACAGCTTATAAATAGCAAGTGGAGTAGGGCAAAGCCACATAACTGACCAAACAAGTTAACAAGGAAACAGAACACGCAGAATTCACCACTCTGTGAAATCTAATTCTCCACTGGTGGCTGACTCAGGCACAGATTTCCAAAGGAGCTAACTCCAGATGCCAAACTTTGAGAATATGGGCTTTTTTTCATTATCATTCAGTTACATTCTGTAGTTACGGATATTTTATTGCAACATATTTACATGTGATTTTATTAGTTAATGTCTACAAATACCCCATATATTTAAAAATAGTGGGGAAATAATGATGTATAAATTCACCAACACCAGAATATATAGTAAATTCCAAATCGCTGACATCTAACCATGTTTCACATTATGTTCTGAAAACATACTAAGTATGAGTCAATCTAGTCAAATTATTCTGTAAAATGTTGACAATTTTCTAAGTGTTTAAACAGATAAGTTTACAACCTCATGCTTTAGGTTGAGGAGGTTACATTGCCAAGTACTGGGGTCGTTTACTGCAGTCTCAAACCCTCTCATAGAAAATGTTTTTAAGGTATATGGCATATCAAATTAATCATAGTGATTACTTATCAAAAAAGCTGACTTCTCTCAACCACGATCAAGACACAGGATTTATGTGAAATCAGTAACCTTCCTCTCGGCCAGTTGGCTTTAGCTGGGAGACCGCTTTACGTCCAACCTGCCTTTTCACACCTGGGTAATCAAACAAACACAAAGAAAACGACACCGATTTCCTTTTGTGCTGCCTAATGCAGAAAGTAGTCACAAAAGAATGAACTCGGATTAAAATGTTACGTGAGAGAAAATGTTGGTTCCATATCTCCTTTGCTTACTCTGACACACCCAAAAACTAAAGTCACTAAGGTAACGCCAAGATCTTATCATCAATTGGTAACTTTTGGCAAAATACCAACTAGTTAAAGATTAGTTAACATAAAGACTGATCATGTGGTATTTGTTCCAATGTACTTAGTAATCCAATGCTTGATTCCTACTGTGGTGTCCCTTTGGGGTGTAGGACACTTTCACGACAGAAGAGTTCATCAAACTCTGGTTTCTCTGTAACAAAATCATTCCAAATGCCTCCAACCAGGCATGAGAACAGGTGACAACTTGAAAGTTATTAAGTATAATTAACTGTATAAAATAAGGATAATTGGCTTTTTAAATTTTTTTAATTATTGTTCAAGTACAGTTGTCTCCATTAGGATAATTTACTATTAAACAGATGAAGGTCCTTGAACCTTATAATAGAGACACTGTCCCTTTTTTATGAGCCTGGATCTGTGGGTCGCACACCCAGTGGCCAGACTTACCTACGGGAAGAGAGCAGACGTTACTAGAACCACAACCTACCACCCACCCAAACATAAGCCCACTGTGGAAACTCGACTAATACTTCTTCACCAAAATAAATGATTTCATTACTAGTACTACTTCCAGTGAATTTTAAGCCCTATTAGACAGACATACTCAATTCTAGTTCAGCAGATTCTGAAACTGTTACAAGATATTCTTTTAGAGAGCAATACCATCTGATACAGTACCAAGTTCACTTAGTGTAGTAAAAAGGATGTGAACTAGGAGTAGAAAAACCCAGACCCTATTCCAGGTCCCCACTCAACCTGTACCAACGCAAGGGACTGCTCACACATTCTAAGGCTTTGTTCCCTCTCGTGAAACCGGGACAATGACTGACATTTCCAGATGTGACTCTGTGTCAGATGAGACTGAATCATAGCTGGCTAAGGGTTTAAAATGCCATTAGAAACCAGAGTCAAGATGGGAAAAAAAAAAAGGAAGTTTAAGCTTGACGAGGTTAAAATCTTGCTCAGGATCAAAGAGTAGATTGCTGAAGAGTTGAATTCAACACTATTCATAATAAAGGGATTGTTGCATTTATAGAGCAAGTACATTATCTACAATATGTGTTTTTTTAGGAAAAGAAATAATATTTTTAAGTGGTGGCAGTGATCAATTACATTACAGTGGGAAGTGTCTCTCATTTGGGGGCCCTAGAGATCATCTAATCCAATACCCAAATTTTATAGGTGAGAACCTGAAACTAGTAAGTTGAATGAAAAATGAGTTCCCCTTTTTCTATGAAAAATACCATCTTATATGTAAAAGTATTTTAAAAATGGGATAAAAGGTTCTAAAATGTAAGTGGCTCAGACGCAAGTTCAGACAGACAATTAATGATTGTGCAGAGGCTCTGAGAGACAGTGTGTCCCTGTTCTGGGAACTGTGTGGCCTGATAACACGTGTGGTCATCTATCTGTTTAAATTGTGGTTTTGGTTGCAGGGGAATGGAGGCATGAGACAGTGTTTGTTTTCTGCCTTGATCTGAGGGGTCAGTAATTAACCTGGTTAAGGGAATGGGTTAGCATTTGAAGTGGGAAAGGACATTTTCATGAACTTGAGACGGAGGGCAAGAGAACTGCCATTTTGGGCACAGATGTCTAAGTGTGACACTGAGAACTGCACTTTTATCATGATCTCAGCTATACACACAAGCTGGTGTGACCCAAGACAGCTGAATTATAGATCAGTGGTAATAGGTGTATCCTAATTTAGAGAATGCAGAAGTTCATAGCTTGGGGTCATTTTCCAAACCATTTATAACCTAAACACATTTAATCTCTGTGCTGTTGCTAAATTAATAATGCTTAAACGGTATTTTGTGTAGCTTCATTTTCAAAATCCTTAGTGTCCTTTCTCTATGCATATCGAATAAACTTTTGGCCTCTGATGCTTTCTCCCAAAATACTGCCCAAGAAGAGGCAATAAAACAGAATGTTCTGACGGGAATCAGCACACTGGACCTAGGGTCTGATCCCGGCTTCACCGTCTACTGACAGCACAGCCTCCAGCGAGTCCCACCGCCAGTCCACACCTCCTGCTCACTGAACAACACAGGGCAGATCAGCCCAGAAATGTTAGGGATGACGATTTGAATGCAGACGTGTGAGGTGTGATGAGAATGATAATCGTGAGGAAGAGGAGAAGGCCATCATAAACCAGCTCTGTGCTTTCCTGCCTTCTCTGCCTTTGCACATGGGTTTCCAGTGATAACAAATGCCCTTTCTCTCTACTTTTAAAACTTTACAAAGGTATAAAGACCCAACTTATACTCTACCTACCACAGTCTAGCATAAGAACTCAGAATAATACTTCTTGGTCAAAATAACAGTAATTTATAAGTATACCTCTTTTCTTGGAAGAAGATCCACCATGGCCTAGCGCATTAATGATGATAACTGACATTTAACCCAAGATCATTAAAAAGTGCAAAGTAGTATGGTGTGCATGTGCGAGTCTGCAAGGGAAATTGCCCACAATTCTTCAGGCAGACTGCTTTGGTTCATATTGTGCCCACTTAAAATTCTAGAACCTTTGCTCTCTGGGAAAATCAATTTTCCCGTCCAGCAATGTTTTCCCACACACAATTAGAGACAAAAATAATTAGAGGAAGCTCTGTTCAAAGAGAAGGGGAAATACATGAAAAAATTATTCAATTTCTGTTCTATGGTAGGAAGAACTAAATCACTACGCCATTCTCAAGCCATCAAAGAAAATAAAAACTTTGAAGTCCCACTTTGTGTCATTTAAATACTCATATGATATGATTGCCTCTCTGGTAAACACGACCTGTTTTCAGTATGTAGAAAAAGCAATTACCGTCCTTGACACGAACTTCAAATTGGACCTGAAGACAAATTACTTTTCTTCTCATGTCTACATGTGCATGTAAACTTACAGTGCCAAGGTCAATGATGAAGCAGTCCCCCTTGTTGAAGCTGCGCCAACTCAGAGGAACCTCCGTGGCCCTGACCACTCTCCGACCCTTCACGTGCAGCAGCCTCCGGGCGGTCAGGTCGTTGGTGATGACGTGATGGAGTCCAGATGCCACCCCTCCAACCTGACCATGGGAGGGGACAGGAAGCAAAACCAAACCAATGAGGCTTCTAACCAGAAACAGCCATGTATAAAACCACAGGTGTTTTTACCCAAATGGCCTGTCAAACCAAGAAACAATAGCCGCCTCAGTGCACATGAAAAATTAAATAGGAAGAAGAGAATTCCTTGGCAAATCAACAAGTTTTTCACAAACAAAAAGAAGTAAGCTTTTTGTCCTTCCTATTCCAACATTCAACTTAATAATTGCAAATATTTACTGAGAACTTTCATTGACTAAAACCTGCTACCCAAACAAAAAGAAGCTGTAGCTCTTGCCCTTTGGGAACGAATTATTCTCAAGTGGTGGAGTGAGAAGAAGACAAGGATTTCAAGGACAAAGGCAACAGGAGGTCAGAGCAGAGCCAGAGGTAACAAGTACAGATGAGGAGCACCCAGAGAATGAGGCACCCCAGAGTGTCCACCGTCACAGCGTTAGGACAGAGAAGGAGGGTTAAGTGCTGGCCTGGTATACGCTACTCCTATTTATGGCCCTTGTTTTTACATTTTAAAGAATCACCTGTCTTATTCATCTATTTTTTGGTAAAAAGAGTTTACTAAATATGCCAGATGCAAAGTATCTATAGTCTGCATGAGAAGAGATGAAGAATCTTGGTTGCACAACCCCAACCCAAAACAAAACAAAATAAAATACAACCACAGTGAATTAAGAGATGCTGAAAAAAATATTAACTGCATCAAGTATATCTTGTATTATCTGAAATCAGCTTTCATCTTTTCATTTTTCCCTAACTGTTAGAAACAGTAAACTTTATTTTCACAATTATGAGGTAATATACATAATAAAGATTCAGTATAAACAAATATCTGTCATTTATTGATCAAAGGTTTCCAATGATCGTATGGCACAAAAAAATTAGCAGTATAAAAAAACCTATAAAATAATCTAACTCTTAAATTTATTATATAAACATATACAGTGAATCCAAAAATGGAGATTTAGCTGCATGTGTAATTTTTAACACATTCTTCATATTTCCATTGACTAAATTTTTCCCATCCTCCAGGAAAAGGTCCTCATGAATAGAAGGGTTCTGTTAGCAATGGGCTAAATAACTTTAGGGCAATTATAACCAAAAATTTTAAGAAATATATAATAATTTCCTAGTTTATAACTGTATAAAAATTGCCATATTTTTGACTGAACAAACTATTGTATAATAAAAATACATATAAGTTGTTATCATATATACACTGTTCTCAGCCATTTCCTTTTTTTTTTCAGTAAGTACTTTGTGATCTAGTGAAAATAGTATAAGAATACTGTGATCTGAAAAAAGTTATAAACTCTGGACTAGTCTGAGTGTGCATATACAACATTTAGGTTAATTTCATATGGTGAATCATCAGAACATTTAACAGTATCTTAAAAACTAATTTTGTCTCTAATATTTGATGCCAAAAATGCACAAAAGAAAAACTATTATATACATGTCTGTATCAGACAGTAAGTAGTTCTGTGGACGTTGTTTGAATCAACCCTAGAAACTCCCCACCTCTTTCTACCTGTTCCAGAGAATGAAAATGAGGTGAATGTTTACATTCAACAAGTTCCTCTAAATCTGTGGCACCAAAAATACACTTTTTCTAGCTGACAGATGTCAGATGGTTGCTGAGGCCTAGGCCTTGTCAAGTCTGGGGAAGCCGTGATCAACTGGAGATTTAATATGAGGGGGACAGTGATAAGTAATAGTCCGCTATGCCCCTCTCAAGTCCCCAAAACACCTCCCAGAGGACAAACCTCAAGTCACTGAAGTGACAGAAGATGGTCTTAAAGTTTTCTACCCAAATCTTTGCACTGCATGTAACAACTATAGATGGTTGTTGCTGACTGGGTAACTGTGGGCTTTGCCAAGTTTTTCTCTATTTCAAATAGACATAAAAAAGTTGTCCTCACATTTTAACCATTTACTTATGTAGAGAGCATCCCAGTATAATGATTACCTGCTCAGGTACTGGAGTCAGATGATCACCCACTCACATACCAGCTCTTAGGCCGTGGCAAAGTTACACAGTCTAAGCTTCCCTTTACTTATTTTAATAGGGTGATAATGATAGAAACTGCACCACATGGCTGTTGTTTAGATTAAATGAGCAAATGTTCAGGAAGTGCTTAGCACATTCGTATAACCATGGAATTAGTCATAACATAATAGTCTTTGCTCTTCTGGGTGGTAAATTATCTTTGCTTCTACATTTCCTATCAAGTACTGTGGCAACTTCAACATCTCATCTGTTCATGTCACTGATAAGACAGTGAACTAATTTTGTTTCTGCTGATAAATGTGACCTCCATTTGCAAATATCCTCTTTCTAAAAAAGGCTGATTTGTGATGGTTTTAACGTTGATAATTAGAAAATAATTATGCGATAACTACAAAATTACTTTTGTCATGTCTTGCAAATTGCCAAAAGGATTACTAATAACATAGTTTCCTATTGATCGAGTATGTACTATATAGGTACTCTACTATTTAATTAATCCTTGATCCTTACCACACTTACATGAGGAAGCTGTTGTTATACCCATTGCACATTGGGGAAAACTGAGCACAGAGAGCTGACACACTGCCCCAAGGGATCCAGTACTATGTGAAAGAAAGGGGCTCATAACCATTCTGATGAGCTCTAGGACCCAGCTTTTTCAAAATGTAGGGTTCACTGACATGAAGGAGGTTTCAGGATCGTGTGACATAAACTGTAGGAATTCACGTGAATTAAATAAAAAGAGAGGTAATATTTCCATATTTAGGTTGGCTAATATCCTAGAGCAGAAAAATGACTCCAAGAGATATGAGAATTTGTGTTTTGTCCTCATCTCAATGATATCGCAAAATATTCAACTGAGTCTCTAATCAGGTGGCAGTAAAAATAAACCCTGGTGTTGCAGTAGGTGAATTTAGTATATTTTCAAAACTCTAGTTTAGCTCTGAGGTGTTAGGTCTTCACTAGGCTAATATGCTGGAAGGGAGCAGTAGGCTCTGCAGAATACCTATTGGAGCATGTTTGATTTTGAAAAGGATTGTTTCTAAAACGTTAGTCTAGGGAGGGTATTCCTCAGACTTTATCTGAACACTCCAGGGGCAGGGGGGATGGTGAAGGATGACCATCTGCAAAGGTCACTGGGAGATTCCCCCCTAAAAGTTATCTTTTACTGAAAATTGCCTTACAAAGACAGAACTACCTAACCCTTAGTATTTTTTCTTTAATTTTCAAAAATAAAGCCAATACACATAAACTGTACACACATGCTAGTGTATGTGCATTTGAATTAATGAGGCCGAACCACTCATGTTCAACTCCATGGTTTCATTTGTATCATTTCCAAGATCAAACCATATGGGAAAGGTATGTATAGTTCTCTGTATTAACAGAAGTTATAATTGCTATAAATACTGTATTAAGATATTCTAGAACAATTAAGAGTACGACATCATGGGTTATTTGCAGCAAATTCAGAGATTCTTCAGAATATCAAAAAACAAAAACTGGTAATATCCTATTTACCAATAGTTAATTATTGAAGTAATTTTACTTCAGTGATTCCTTCTGACAACATAACTGAAAGCTCTTAACTCCCTTCTCCTCTCTCTAAAATAGATAAATAACACTTAGCCATACAAAAATAAAATAAAATAATAAAATAAAATAAAATCAACAAGCATGTCCTCGGGTGAGGATAAAAAGTAATAAAATTGTAAAAATTATAAAAAAAAACAAACCATGCACTTTTATTGTAATGAAGACATGAGGTATGGATGGATAGAAAGAGAGGGGGGATCATAAAAGAAGCCGTTTGAGAGAGCTGCTTACCCTGTATTTCAAACCTCCTTTGAAATAGCCAACAAAATCGGTAGACTCGTATCCTTGCAGTTCTCTGTTCTGCACTGGTTTGCCGCCCAAGTAGTCATCCATCTGCACCGTAAAGATGGCAGCCGCCGTGCTTTCATCCTGAGAACACTCCCTTCCTGAAACAGCAAAGGAAAGTGCCTCACTTGCCAAGCAAGGAAAAGGAATACGGCAGAAATTCTGATATAAAACAAACTCAGAAACATTTTTTGAATTATATATCCATAAAACAAATCATCTTCAACAGAACAATCTTTTAGTAGAAATGGCATAATATAAATTACGTTGCTAACAAACAAAATAATTGTTGTGTTCCTGCTTTCCAATTCCTTTTAAAATTAAAAAAACGAAACCCACTGTCCGACTATGCTCAGGCAGATATAACAATATATTCTAGTAGGATTCAGATTCATTCAGTCAATAACATCAGCTATGAAAACATTTTGAAATGGTTTTAGCCTTTAAATTTTTATTTTTTATGCTGTTACAGTTGTCCCAATGTTTCCCCCTTTGCTCCCCTGTCTCCAGCAAACCCCTTCTCACAGTCAATCCCCACACCCTTGTTCATGTCCATGGGTGAGGCATGTATGCATATGCTCTTTCTCTAGTCCCTTCACCTTCTTTCAACCTCCCTCCTCCCTTCTTACAGCTGTCAGTCTGTTCCTTGTTACTGTGCCTCTGATTCTATTTTGTTCATTAGTTTATTTTGTTCATTAGATTCCAGTTATAAATGAGATCATATGGTATTTGTCTTTCATTGCTTGGCTTATTTCACTTAGGACAATAAAACTGTTTTAGCCTTCATCAGCCTAAACCTTTAGGCATCCAATGTCAATATATTAGTATTTGCAAGGAATGTGCACATGATAGGCCATAGCTAAACATCTTAAGAAAAGAAAGTGGTTGTTAGAATGGGCAATGAACATAACTTGACCTTATCCTTCTTACTGGTGTAATATTCTCTGAAGGAAAAGGGAGAGAAAAGGAACTAGCATGCTTACATTTATTGGATGTTAATGCATGTATTACTATCCCAGGAATTTAATGCATAATACATTTAATTTTTAAAATTGTAATACAGATCCTATCCAGGCAGCCTCACTGAGGTAGAAACACCAATTCTTAAGAACCAGCATCTTCAGTATACAAGAAAATCAGAGCCAGGATAGTCCTGAAGGGAACTTAGATTTTATAAAAGACACTTCAAAATCCTTACTACATCTGAGAATTGTGAAAGTCATAAATGATTATAAAAGTAGTAATAGCTAACATTTATACACTTATAATATCTTGGCTATGGGCCAGGCATTGTGCTAGTGTTTTTGCATAGATGATCTCATTTAATCTTGAAGCAACCTTGTGCAGCAGAAACTACGTTCTACCATGTTACAAAAGTGGAATTGGATGCTTACAGCTGTCAAGTACCTTTCCTGAGACCATAAAGTTGACCTTTGGTAGACCACCACCCAGAACCAGCCATCTGTGACTCTGAGGCACAGGCTCTTAGAAATTACAATAGTAGATTATTTTTATGTATACTCAGAGTCTCATTAGCAGTAAAATTTTGTGGTAACAAGGGTACATGGTTTTCCTTCATGAATAATTGATGCATAAAAGTTAGAAACTGTAATAATACGATACAAGGTCTGTCTGTAAAAAGTCAAGCCATTGCTAATACAATTAGAACAATTTGCATGGCGTTGGTGAAACTGGCTGCCAAGGAGAGTGGACTGGAATGTGCATGCATGAACAATAACAGCTTTACTGTTCTAGTCAGTGTGGGAGGTAGATGCAGTTGAGTGAGCATGTGCACTGAGTGGCTATCACATTAAAAATGACTAAGCAAGTATAGCAACAAATCTGCATCAAATTTTGTGCTAAGCTTGAACATTCTTCCAAGGAAACCATTCAGATGATTCAGAAGACTGCAGCTATGGGCAACTGCTGATTGGCAACTTTATCACTACAACGTGCTCGCTCATGCATCATGTCTTGTGCAGAATTTTTTGGCAAAACATCAAATCACCCAGGTGACTCAGCCCCTGTACAGCCCATATTTGGCATCTTGCAACTTATGGCTTTTCCCAAAACTAAAGTCACCTTTGAAAGGAAGAGATTTTAGACTCTTGATGACATTCAGGAAAATGCAGCGGGGCTGATGGCAAATGGGAGAACTGTGTGAGCTCCCAAGGTGCCTACTTTGAAGGGGACTGAGGCATCATCATTCTATGCACAATGTTTCTGGTATTTTGCATTTTCTTCTTCTTATAAAATAAATGTCTCTGTTTTTCATAGTGAATGGCTGGATACTTTCTGGACAGGCTTTGTAGTTCACCTGAAACCCAGGTTGAGGATATTCACCAAAGCCAAAGAAAGGAAATCAGTCAACCAAATTGAAGAAAGAATTTGATTTCGTTACAATTCTTATTACTCTCCAACGAGACCTGAATCGCAAGTATCCTCTTAGTAAATAATTTAGTAGCTAGAAGAACATTTGACTTGAATGTGAACTTGTGGTGGTCAAAGGAAATTGTGTAACACACTTCAAAAATTACGCATGCAATTTGGTGGTCCAAAAGAACTCCAGTGTCATTCTTAAGCCTGCTTTCCCTCCATAAATGAGAATACTGATAAAGGCATAGATGGAGATTTGTATACTGATGCTTTAAAAAGAAAACCTAAAATTAATACTGAGTCCTTAAGGATGATGTGTTTGACATAAGAATTCTTACTTGAGTACAAGTTGAACCCCGAGTCTCTTTAAGAAGGTGTAAATGGACACATAATTAATAAATGGACTGGAAGTAAGTTAGTTAAATTGTATGATCATTTATTAATGTTTACGTACTGTGTTAGGCCTTGAAATACCAGTATGAATAAGCCAGCGGCCTTGCTCTAAAGAGGATGAAAGTTACTAACGAAGCTCACAGCAGTCTTTGAATGTGAAATCAAAAGCAGACTCAATTGTATCATGATGAAATCCTAGCAAATGGTAACTAACGAATTTCACTTCATTTATTTTCCCTATACTAATTTTACCGATGTTATGTTGTTTCGTGTTATTTGATATTATGTTATATTATTGTATATGCATAAAAGAACAAAACTCTTCCCAAATTAGGAATTCAAGGGAACATTCTCAACTTGATAAAAATTTTTTAAGCTAATATAATTCTTCACAGTGAAAGACTTAATGCTTTCCCCTAAGACTGGGAACAAGGCAAGTTTACCTACTCTCATTAGTCTTACTCAACATTATATAAGAAATTATACCCACTGCAATAAGGTAGAAAGAGAAAAGCACACAGACTGGAAGAAATAAATGTTTCTATTTACAAATGAGAGGATCATCTACATAGAAAAATTTAAGAAATCTACAAAATAAATAAATAAATTTAAAAAAACCCTACTGAATAAGTGCATTCAGCAAGATGGCAAGATAAAAATTGATAACAAAAGGCAGTCTCTTTTTTATAGATAAACAACAGACATGAAAAAATCAAAATGAAAAATACACCATTTACAATCACTCCAAAAAACCAAAGTGTATATTTAACACAACCGGTATATGATCTACATGCTAAAAATTACAAAATGGTGATAAAAAGAATCAAGGACCATAATAAATAAAAAGATATATTGTCATGGACTGTAAGACTCAATATAATAAAGATGTCAGTTTTCCCCAAATTCATCTGTAGGCATAATGCTATTCCTGGCAAAATCACAGCAAGGTTTATTATAGATCATATGAGTTTATTATAAAAGTTAAATGAAAAGGCATAGGCCCTAGAATAGCTAAATCAATCTTGACAAAGAAAACTGAGCTAGGAAAAATAACTCTAACTGATATTAATGCCCACTGGACAGCTACAGTAATTAAGACAGTGTAGTATTGGCGGAAACATAGACCCACAGATCAGTAGATTGCCTTTCCCCCAGTGGTAACACGTTGTAAAACTATGGTATAGGGATCCCCGCACCTTTCCATCATGGAGTGGCCTCCCGCGGTCTCCCCTGTAAATGGGCTCCATGGCTTAGCACCCGATCCCTGCCACCCGTGATCATGCCAAGGCCCCCGAGGGGTTGCTGCTGAGATTTCCAGCAGCCCACAAGCAAGACCGTGGTAGCCATCCCTCCTGCGGCTCGCTTGTGCCACCCCCGACCACCACTGGCGTCGCCTGGATTCCACTTCCAGTGACAGCCCCAGCAGAAGTGCCGAGTCCCAGGAAGAAGCCATCCTGCACCACAGCCGTACCCCCAAGTCTATTCTTGGTCACTGGTGGACGAGCTTCTTTTCCAGGAAGTCCACCCTCCCGTTCAAGGCCCCAGCGTCGGAGTCCCCAGAGCACTCGGAATCTCCCCAGGCCTCCAGCAGCATGGTCACCTGTGGCCTGGCTCCCGCATGCAGCCTCGAGGAAGCAGGCTGGTGGCCAGCCCAGCAAAGCCAATGCTCCTTCCCCATCCTGAGTGACCACCACCAGCCACCCAACTTCCAGAGGTGCTCAGCTCTTGAGCCCCTTTTCCCTACCCTCACCCCACTTCCCCTCGTGGCCCAACCCCATAAACCAGGCAGGCTGCAGCAAGCAGAAGCAGTTGGGTTCTTTTCTATCGAAACAGCAAAACACAGAAAAGGAAGTTGGAAAAACCCCTCTCTTTACTACCCAAGACACACGCAAACCTTCCTGACTTCCCATGAACATGCATCTTGCACAAAGTGCAAAATGACAAGCAGCCAGAAAAAAAGCCTATAGGATAGCTGAGTGTATCACATTACACCACTATGCAAGTATACAAGCACAGCACAGCACCAAACACCACAATCAGGATTCGACAGTGATACAAGGCACTTATCCTTGTGTTATTTCTCCAGTTTTACCTGTACTTATCTGTGTGTGTGTACATTTAATTCTACTGTATATAATTTTATCATATGTGCATATCCATCATTGCAGTCAAAATACTATACCATTCCTTCACCAAAAAATCTCTTACATTTGCCCTTTTATATGACACCCACCTCCCTCCTGCATTACCCTGGCCCCACCCCATCCCTACTCTCTGGTAACAACAAATCTAACATTTTGTCATCTCAAAAACAGTCCACAAATAAAATCATACAGTATGGAACATTTTGGCATTAGGGTTTTTTTCTTACCCAGCATAATTGCCCAAGCGTTTCTCTGAGTTGCTGAATAAAAAGTCTGTTCCTTTTTATTGCTGAGTAGTATTCCTTGTCATTGATGTGCCACAATTGGTTTAACCAGTCACCTGCTGAAGGCTCTTGGAGTTGATTCAAATTTTGATCTATTCAAATAAAGCTGCTATAGATACTCATGTGTAGGTTTTAACATGAATATAAATTTTCATTTCTTTGAAATAAAGGTCCACAAATGCAGTTGCTGGGTCATATGGTAATTGCATGTTTAGTTTTGTAAGAAACTGCCAAATTCTTTTCCGTAATACTCATGCCCCTCATTTTATTCCTCTACCGAAGAAATAGAGAAATATCCAGTTTCTCAACACCCTTGTCAGCCCTTGTATAAGTTCTTTGTATTATATGTTGTATACTGCAATCCAATTCTTTGGATTCCCAGTGCCTTGCATAGAGCACAGCACAGACTACTTATACCACAAATGCCTGTTACTCTCAAATATATTTATGTAAAGTTTAAAACCGGCAAGCAGAAATCCTGAGGGTGGGCGTGTGTCGCGTAAATCTGGGATGCGACAGACAGTAGCTTTATCATCCAGCCCTGTTCATACACAGAATGGTGTCACAAGTAACCAGAAGCAGAAGCTGGGTGCGTTTAAACCACTAGGTACAAAGCTGAAATGTTTAGGAAGGACCAAGGCAACACTCTCAGTCTCATGCAACAAACTCTTACTTTGTAAGTAAAAACAATAAAATGAAATAATCTGAGATAGGCAAGGGTATTCCAGGAAGACACTGAGGGAGAGACAAGGAAAGATGACTCTCTATTCTCTATTTTATGTCCCACTTCTTCCTTTTCCCCTTTTCCCCTCTCACTTGGCTTGTTCTGTTTCTACCCTATGTACTCTTTCCATCCCAGTCTGATTTTAACTTCACTCTCTTCCATCTTCCTCCCAACTGATGTCCTATGTCAAACTTTCTTTTTCCTTGAACTTTCACCTCTTCCTTTTGGAACTTTCACTCAATCTGTTTCACTAACCCTCATGAATACATCTGAATTTAGGTCTTAGAGTGAAGTATTCTGGATGAGATCCTGCTTGCTTCAGGGAACAGAAGTAGGAGGAGCTGCTGAACAATTCCATCTAAAGGTCTATTGGCTATTTGACTGTAAACTTTTCCACATTGCCCATGATCTTCTCTTGACACAGGATCCCTCCCAATTACCCTCATTTTCCTCCTTCCTCTCAAGGCTTCTCTACTTCCCCCATCCACAGACACGGAGTGTCTCTTTCACAGTGCCTATTACATTTTACCTGTCTTATATCATGTTTTGATTTATTGTACCTTTGTGATTATCAATTTTCAGGTAAGTTTCATAAATAATTCATGTGCAAAGATGCCTTATATAATGCTGGGCACACTGTATAATTACTCAAGAAATTAACTTATTAATTACACATCATTAATTTCCATTTTAGCAGATCTTAAAGATCATAAGATGTTTCTGCCCAAAGCATTTTCTATTACATTTTTTGAACTTGGTGAGCACTAAATGAATAATTAAGAGTCAATAATTAATAATGACTCTGTGTCAACCTTAGAAAACTCAGTGCTCAAAGACCTTATTTGGATAAGAAAGAACCTATAGAATTAAAAAAGTGTATTCAAAGCCCTCTTGCAATCTTCTGACAAAGTCAAACTCAACTGTTATCTACCCCAAGTTATGAAGTTCTTTCACATTTCACTTCACCAAAATGGCAAAAGCAGCATTTCAGACACTTGTATGCATTCCAAATGCAAGTTCTATGCAGGAAGACCAAGGTGAGAACCTTATTATTCTATCTGAAATCATTCAATCATGAACATGATTATATATTAGGGTTTCAGTGTTTGGGGAGTGATTGGTATAAAATAGTGAGGTTACAATGGGAAACCAAAATGAGCTTCAGCATCCTCAAACAAGCACAAAACTTTAATGTCAAATGCTATAATGAAAACAGCTCCAAGTATTGACTCACATTGAGAACATTGCTTCTTAATGTTTTCTACCATTTTTTTCTTAAAATCTTCAAATGTTACTAAGTAAAAATAATGGCTTTCAGAGTCTTCAAAATGTGTATGTGTGTGTGGTTTTCCCATAAATTCAGGAATAAAATGAAAAATAAGAAACACAAGTCCAAGGGAGGCAAGCTAATTTTAAAAGTCCGCGAGGCTCAGATAATCGGCACGTTGTTCGATGGGGTGTGCCCACTGGCCCAGGATCTCACAGGGAGAGGCTGGACATTCAGGATGTTTACGAGTAAAAGTAGAAGGTGGAAAAAGTAGAACACACAAGGCCCAGTGTCCTGAGAGTCTGGCATGAGTGCAGCCCAAAATAATTACAGCTGAAGGGGCAGTTTTGTTCCAGAGTGTCCTTGTTCAAGCAGATAAATACTAAGTTTTAAAATGATTATAAAAGCAGCCCATTTAAATACACAAATAGGCCATATAAAGCTATTTATTTATATTGACAATATCTGTATTATTTGTTTCCTGCTTGTATGCAAGGTGGCCAGCATATATTTTTTCTTTGGGGGGTGGGGGGGCAGCATCTTAATAAACAGGAATGTTAGTACACCTGCGAGCCATGTGGTGCAGGTGGGATCCTGACTTAAAGCAGCCAGACAGTAATCGACGCGATTAGTAAAGAAACGTAAACTGGTACACAACAGGAAAGGGGGGGAAAAAGGATTAGTTAACAAACAAAAAAACTTCTCGCCAGCTGCGGCGGATGCCCACAAACTTGACTTCATCTCCTCCTACAGGGAAGCCAGGACTGAACTTGTCCGCAGGTGAGCGGGACTTGGCCAGCGCCTCCGTGCGCCGAGCAGCGGCCCTGGCACGGAGTGGGGTTTGGAGCTGGACGGTGAAAGAGGGAGGAACCAGCTAGAGGAGCCAACCCCAAAACCCAGGAGAGGAACACGGCAAAGTTCAAAGCCAGTGGGATAAAACTGCTCCCGACTTCGCAGCGCCCGGCGTCTGGCAGGGAGAAAGGGGCCAGCCCCAAAGGCGCGGCCCCGCGGGGGCGCCACTGGCGCGAGGTCTCCAGGACAGCCCCGTTTGCGCCCTCTTTCCCCCGCCCTGGGCAATCTCAGCTCCCCGTGGACTCGCCCTCCCGAACCTGGGCGCGTCCAGGTCCGGTGCCCGGAGCCCTCACCTAGCCAGAAGTGCAGACGGTAGGTGAAGCCCCGACACGCCTTGGTCGTGTGCAGCACCAGGTAGGCATCCCCGACGTAGAAGTCGCCGTAAGCGCTCCGGGGCACAGGCACGAGCTCCATCTTCTCGATCCTCCAAACCTGCAGTCCCGCCTTCTTGCCCGCCCGGGCGAACTCCCTGTGGTACAGCTCCTGGGCCATGACTCGGGCACACGATGCTCCCGAGAGGAGGCACAGGACCTCGTAGACGTTGGCGTCGGACTGAACCGAGAGCTGCCAGAGAGACCCTCTTCGCCGCGACTTTATAAGATTCGCCTGCCGGGGAGGCGGGGCCCCGAACAGGGAGTGGCTAAGTGCCGAGGCTGGAGTTGCAAGCAAGGAGCGGATTCCCTCTCGGGCAGCGCCTACCACCTAACTCCTCCGCCCTTCCCCGGGGGAGGAGGAAATCGGAATCTTGATGTCTTGAGATCCCGAGGGAATTTATAGAAACTCTTGGAAATGCCTCCTCCAAGTTAGGGCGTTTTCCCTGGCAACAGACGGAGGAGATTAACAATTATACCTGGATGGTGCATAGTTTTGAAAAAAAAATGGCTATCCGGGTAAAAAAATCACCCAAATCATCAAGGTCATTTCATTGGTCACTCTCTCCATTCTTGGTGGCTGAAGGTGTTCTCTGTCTTGATCTTCCCAGTTCGAATATACCTTGAAAAACAGCACATCAGGTTTCTCGGAAATGATGAAAACCTGGAAGGTTGGAGCTCTTACCCTGGGGACGGAGCTCTGTAGTCACCGGGGATTCAGGACCTGTAGTTAAGCTCTTAGCTACCTCCTGCCTCCGCTGGCCAAGAAAGTTGCTGGAGAAAACAGCAGCCCTCCTCCTGGGGTGTGCTCAGGCTAGGCTGTTTGTGGCTGGGGTATTATACCTGCACTGCTTTGTGAGCTACCTGTTACCTGGCTTCAAAGTGCTAATTTTCTCATCATTTCCCCTGCAGATTTTGCTTTTCCACGGGCTAAGCACTGTAAAATACAGATGGAGGGTTTACTCTATATTTTGCATTTAGTTAACCGAAGCTGAAATGGCAAAGAAGTTTATTATTACTTGCCATTATTAAAAAAGAAAATAGTTGACCATGTAAAGAGTAAGAAAGATGACTTTTATGTATGTACATTTCCTGTCATCGATTCCCAAATTACTAGAGTTTCTGCAAGTTATTAATACTGCATAATTCACTTATTTCCTTAATTAGTTTTAAATAGGTATTACATGACCACAGTAAAAAAAAAAATCAAAAGTATAAAATGTGCAATAAAGTTTATCTCCATTTTACCTGTGACTTAAATCTGAAATTTTCCTGTTTTGGTTTTGTGTGTGTGTGTGTTATCTGTTATACGTTGAGATCCTGGTTGATAAATATCATTAGCTACATTCTCTCCTCGCCCTTCCCACCCCTGCCAGACAATGAAAGGCGGGTGTGTAAGGCTCCTTTTACAGATGAGGAAACTGAGGCTTTGGAACTTGTCAGAGGTCATCCAAAGAGGAATTCAAGCCCACTGTGTCTAATGCAAAAGCACATGCTGTTTGCAAAAACATTTTTTCAATCCAATTTATTTGGCCCAGGTTTTTTTTTTTACTTAAGTATACATACTATTTTCATTTTCTTCCAGCTTGTTCCTAGAGAGGCTTCTGATCCAGTGAGTTAAATGCAGCACCAAGAAGTTTAGTTGTAACTTTGTCACTGAGTCATTGTATGTCTTGGTTTCCTTATCCGTAAAGTGGAAATCGTGTTTTCTCTTGCTTTCTCTAGGGAAAACAATATGAGAACTTGTGCTCTGGACATATAATCACAGTTATCAAGTTTAGTTTCAGTTTTAGTGATAATTTCTTTCCTTTTGGAGAAGGGATTCCTTTCAGTGAAGAAATAAAAATAAAAGGAAATAATTTCCTTCTGGTGAAGAAATAAAAAGAAAACTTTGGAATAGGTAAGTGAAATTCCCTCTCACTTAGACCAGGTCTGAGGCGCATGCCTGGGATGCACACAAAAAAGCTTAGTAATCAAGATCAATACTTATTTTTGAGGCAATATCTTAAAAAATCAAAATTAATGCGAACAAATGATAAAGGCAGAATTGGCAGCAGGGCTGCACAGGACCGTGTTGGAGGCTGAGGCCTGAAAGGAAATACCCACGTTTCTTTACTTAAACTTTCAATATTTGGTTTATTAATTTTGATATTTCAAAACACATTAAAATAGTGTATAACTTGATTACTGATTTTTTTTTTTTTTTTTTGCCAACCCCTTAAATCTTGTACCTGAGTTAAGAGCTCATCTGCATCATGCTAGCTCTGACCTGGCTAAGCCACCTCTGGACTCAACTTGTAACTTTCTGCTAGACATAGCTACCTAATTGATCCCGCCAAGGTCAAGTTCAGCATGCTCAAACAAGCTCAAACAAGCTCATCGTTCCTTCCAAATTTGTTTCTCCTACTCTTCCTAATTTCATTAGCAGCATGATTTCATTTTGACTCAGCATGCTCATCTTATCTTCACATTCATTTGACTAGGGTGCCCAGAATATTTCTCAAATACATCTCAGCTGCCCACTCGTGTTATTTGTTTGATTCCCATCTTCAGGAGAGGCATGCAGTGGAGTAAAGGGGCCTAGATTACAGGATGGCCTGTTTGTAGGTTGAATCCTACCCACCCCCAGGACTTTTCAGCTGACTGAGCAGGGACAAGTTACCTCCCATTATTGTATCTCATTTTGTCTGACAGAAATTACCTCATAGGATTGTCATGAGTAGGAACTAGGTAAATAAATATGTAATTGAGTGAAAGCTCATTCTGTTCACCACACAACAGCCAATAGATTGAGACAACAAGGAGTTGGGGCAAGAAAAGCAACTTTATTTAGAAAGCCGGCAAGCCGAGAAAATGGCAGGCTAGTGTCCTAAAGAACTGTCTTGAGAAAGTACTGAATTCAGGCTTCTTTTACATCGGAAGAAGTGGGGACCCAAAGGAATTTGAGGTCAGGAGGTAACAGATGACTGCAGACACATGATTATCAGCAAGGATCCCAGGGGGATGGTGAAACTTCAAACTCCCGTTGCAATGGTCTCAGTCACAAAGTTACTATAAATCTCTTGATAGACAATCACTATTTTTGTACCTAATTTTAATTTAGGAGAGGGGCATGAAAACTATACAAATCGACTGAAGTCAAAGTTAAGCCAGGGGCCTGCTACCTGCTGCCAGACATGGAATTCACTGACTGGAGTTGCAAGCAGACCATGAGGAGCCTCTGGACAAAGAAAATTCCTGCAAAGATTGACTAATGGCTACTCACCCACACCTCATCATTTACCCATACTATAGAGGGAAAACACAAGGCCGAAAATACACCTTGTAGAGGTTAAAGTTAATCTCGATCTTCTCCCATTCTCTACTTCCCCAGACCAGCAGTTACAAACATATGAAGAAACTCAACCTCTAGAGATGGTTGGGGTCTCTCTTCCTTCTCTTGTGAAGATAGTCTGCTACTCCGTCTGTGGACTGGCGTTTCTTGCTTGTCCTGTCTGCTCAATAAAACATGTTTTTCCACTTTAACCTCCTGTCTAGCTGGAGTCTTGACTTCTTTCCTGCTCGAAGCCGAGAGCTCTCTTGGCTTGGGCTTGAGTCTCCTGTAGGGACTCATCCCTCCAGCATCGCCTTCCTCACCTCCTTGGGGACGTAGAGGGAGGTTGTTTCAGTAACTTCTAAGCTGCAGGCTAGATTTCTTTCATGATTAGCATATCTACATGCCAGACTAAGCAGAAGTTGCTAACTGACATGTCAGGCTCAGTGAGATAAAGTCATAAAAACACATTATTTTATTCCAGTACAACTATAAACCCAGAATGGTGCCTCCATATACTGACAGTAAACTCAACTGAGGTTGATGAGTGGTTAATTCACTTCTTCAAACCTAATCCTATAAGAATATATGTCCACATCTAGTTTGGAAGAGGACTGTCAGTTTCCTATACTAAAAAGCTCTCTAAAACCAGGTGCCCATTTTCTTTCTATGCCGTTGTTTTCTCTCTCTCTCTTTCTCTCATTTCCTAGGTTCTTAAAAGTAGATTATTTTCTCCCCTTTATATTATTGCCCTTCTTCCATTACCTTCCTGTTGAAGTTTTACCAATTCTTTAACTGAAGATACTTGTCTTTATCATCATTATTCTCCTGGTTACACTAAATTTCAGCATCCTTTGTGCCCCAAGTGCTTTTGATGGGCTCTTGAATTATAGCAGTTACCACACTCTGAAGTGTGGTTTCTCCCACAGATTACAGGTTCACTGAGAGACTTCTGTCTCATTCTTTTATTCCCTGGTTTTATGGGAATACATGCTGAAAACATGTGGTTGAATAGTTGATTTTGGATTAAATTACATTAAAAAAAAATCAAGTTACCAGCCCTCTCTCAGTCCAGCTAGAAACAGCAAAAGCAAATGAATAAGTCTTTTATTGTTACTAAGAGTCAGGACGTTTGAGGTGTGGGGCCTGTGGTTGAGTGCAAGGTAGGTGTTCTAAAATGTTAATGCCCAAGGGCAATGTTGCATAGTTTATTCCTGGAAATAAATAACAATGTTAAATAATATGATTGATTCATTATGTATGCAATTTATTGGGGTGAGCTGGTAAAAATAAACATACACACACAAACACACACACACACAAAACGAGTTGGCTTCAAGTAATCTTCATTCCCCAAGCTGTAGACTCTTAGAGTTGAGAAGCTCTTATTTTCTTTCCATCACTGCATGGTGACCGGGGAGTTGTTGAGATTAAATGTTGGCAAAAGACTGGAAAGACAGGAAGTGCACTTTTGTCCTAGGAGAAAAAAATGCTTCACATGTGCTATTTGTTTGGTTTTCTTTGATTATAAATCATGAAAGAATATAATTAAAAGTACATTTCTTTTACTGGTATTCCTTAAAGGGAACCAAAGTTTTGCCACCCCCCAAACTGTTCCTTTGAGGGTATTGATTTTCAGCTGGTTATTAAGAGAAAATGTCAGAAAGAATGTTTGACCTTCTCCCTAATTTCTGCCCTAGAGATTCAGACTGAAAAACTGGCTCCAGGAAAGTAATCTGAAGATACTCATCTTGGCCCAATTTGAATTGAGTTTGGTGGATGGGAGGGCATCCAGCAGAGGCATATTTCCTAGATCACCTCCCCCCACCTCACTGTTCTGAGCAAAAATTTGCTTGCAGGCTCTTTTCAATTACCTGCACATTGCCTGTTTTCACCTCTAAAATCTAAGTCCATATCTTTCCTTTTCTCCTTTGTCCAAAATGTCACCTATACCCAATTTTGCCTCACTGTTTTTGGAATTTGCATGATTATGTGAAATTTCCTCTGCATACGTATGAAAAATTTAATTTTCTCCTGTTACTCTGTCCCTGCTCATTTGATTATTGGCCCAGCTAGAACTTAGAAGGTAGGTGGAAAAGTATTACTTTTTTTGCCACCACATTCTGCTAAATTTTAATAACTTATGTTCGATGCCAAATTATTTGAGGGTTTAAGCATAGAAACTGAAGTGAGAAAGCTTGAGTGCTTGCAGGATTAAAATAAATAATATATGTCAAAGCCCTGGGAGCATAGTCAATAAACACAGTTAATTAATAACCAGCAGGGATGCTCAGCTCCAGTACTTATCAAAGATATATGATGATTAAAAGTGAAAATGTACTCTAAGGAAGTGTATTTTCATCCTTCCTCTCTATACTAGACAAACTAAAACATATTTTTTGAAATTCACCTACTTAAAAAAAAATCAGTTGGGATCCAGGACTTTTTCTTTTACTAATGAGTCATTTTAAAATTACACATGCTATTCCTATGAAGGCCTGGTCATCACTCAGTACTAAAGTGGTTTCATTTGTCTTCAATGTCTGCTGTTTTGATGAATAATCGGTACTTTGTAAATCAGCTTACCACAAAAGGTTAATTCAGCACTTTCTTCTTATATTTTTACTATATTCTTGGGAAGCTATAGTCTTCCCAATGGTCTTAATTACTATCTCCTAGCTACAGCCTTTCTTATGCAATTGCAATATTTAATTATTTAAATAGTGACAAAATGCAATGTACATATGACTTTAAAATAAGAGGTAAAAAAAGATAAAAGCATCTCATTCTCATTTAGAGATATAGTAAAATATTTATGAATAAAATGACACAATGTCTGGGATTTACTTTGAAATATTCCAGGAAGAAACTTGGGGAGTAAGAAATGAAATGAAATTGATAAAGTGATGACAATTGTTGATGCTGAGTGATGGGTTCACTATTTTCTTAGGCCAACTTTTGTTAAGATTAAAATTATTTTTAATCTTAAAATTTTAAAAAAGCAATAATCTGCAACTTTGAGTGGTTTTAAAAATCATTTCAATATGATAGCCTTTCAAAAATTCTTTATTGAATTTTTTGGTGACATTACTAATAAAATTGTGCAGGTTTCAGGTACACAGCTAGTTCTACAACATCATCCGTACATTATACCGTGAGTTTACCACCCCAAGTCCTCTCTGCGCATGACTCTTCATCCCATCTTTACCCTCTTCCAACTTCCCCACTCCCTTTCCCTCTGGTAATCCCACACTGTTGTCTGTATCTCTGATTTTTTTCTTAATCCCTTCACCTTTTCCACCCAGCCCTCAACGCCCTCCCCTCCAACAGCTGTCAGTCTGTTCTCTGCTCTGTGAGTCTGTTTCTATTTTGTTTCTTAGTTTATTTTCTTCATTAGATTCCACAACATGTACGTGAAAGCCTCCGGCACTTATCTTTCTGACTGGCTTATTTCACTTAACATAATACCCTCTAGACCCATCCGTGCTGTTGCAAATGGTAGGATTGCATTCATTTTTATGGCTGAGTAGTATTCCGTTGTGTATATGTACAACCTCTTCTTTATTCAATCATCTAACGATGGACTTAGTTGCTTCCATATCTCGACTATTATAAATATCGCTGTGATGAACATAGGGATGCATAAATTTTTTTCACATTAGTGTTTCAGATTTCTTTCGATAAATACTCAGATTTCCAAATTCTCCATTCTTAAGTAGTGAGGCCTTTGGCAAACTAGTAACCTCCTCAGCCTCCCTGTCTGTAAAATGGTGTTGATGAATATATACTAAACACACAAACACACACGAAAATATATGCATATTGTTATAAAGATTAAATTAGACTGTATATAAAAGGTATACAATTCAAGTAACTAGAACATGTATAGGAGGTGTTCTATAAATGAAGTATTAGTTATTATGTGCTCTGGGATAAAATTTACATTTACTTTAAAATATATATATATTAGTAAATATGTATGCTTAGGAAAATAATTGTTTTAAAAAGTTTTAGAAACACATTTTTGGGATACAGAATGAGATAAAAATGTAGCATATTATTTGCACAGTTGAATAATTCTGAATGTTGTCCCTAAGTGCCCTGAAAGAGACAAAGTTTTCTAATTGGAAAACTACTTTCTGTGAGTTTTAAACTGCATCTGGTTTGAATTAGCTTTAGAAATCACTGCTCTTTTTTTCTAAAATAAGTGCTTGATAATCTTCACATGACCCTGATGATGATGTCATTACTTTTGGATAGTCACTAGATTGCTCAAAACTTTCACAAAGAGAAAAATAAGCAGCAGATTGTACTTGGATCTTTACCAATTGCTAATGCGATTATATGAACTTTAGAGTGTGAACAGGCCCATCTCTAGCTCACCATTGTTTTACAACGGTGTGCAAATATAGAACATTCTCCTAACTGCTTTCAATACTTGTTATCCTCATCAAGCTCAGAGTTAAATCAGTGTTACTATGACTGTCATAAAAAGCTTCTTGTCACACAAGTGCCAGCATTTTCTCTGAAAGTTCTTTCTTATCTAACAGGACCTTAACATTTTAAACTCACTGACCCTGCATTTTATTCCAGAGGTATTAACTGAGACATCAAAGATAGAATTCAGCCACCTATTTGTTGGAAAAGAAAAGGAGATCGAGACTTTAAAAGAATGTATGAGAACTCTCAAAATGCTTATGGATGAATCCTTGAAAAGATTCTAGGATTCTTGGGATCCTCAGAAGTTGACAACACTAACCAGGCTGTAAGGCAATTTTATACTTATGGTTTTGCTCTTTAAATATTTAATCTACATATAAAGTACTTTTGCACAAGGTGATTGTAATTCTAATCTTTCTGTCAATTGAGTAGCTAATTTTCTCATAGTTAAGTAAAAGTGAAATCAGAGATAGAAATTGAGAGGTGCTGGAACTTCAAAGATAATTGAGTCCATAGTCATATCTTGCTGTTCAGATGCTTAGGGCCCACCGCAGAAAACCAAGTAATTAACCCACGCATTCAGGGTAATTGACTTGAATATTAATGCTGGATGTCTGTTCTGAAATTTGGAGAGGTCATCTTTTGCCACGACATACCCTGCCACACAGATTTGTATTGAGCAATTTGCCTAGGGCTACTTTCATGTTTGACTTCCCCTTCTGGGTATTTTGGCCTTTCCTTGAAATCATGAGCCTTTACAATATCATTTCAGATAGGTAGGAATGAATTTCAAAGTCTTGTTCTTTTAAGATTTTTTCCCTCCAAAGCTCTAACTGAGTTTCTTCAATTTCTGATTTGGCACAATCCTCCTTCTGAACATAATGAAATTTAATATTCCATTTATAAATGTTACTCTTGTAGGCTAGGCTCAGATAGGAAAACATGAAATTTGGATCTTAAAATACATTGGTACACGTGACAAAGATTTTAAAGGGATAATCTGTGGTACAAGTTTGTTTTTGACAGGGATGGTTTTTAACTTGGTTCTAATTTTTATTAGCATTGTTTGTTAGCATTTATTATTTATTTCCTACTTGCTAAATTAATGCATATAAATTAAACTGAGAAAATATATACATTAAAGAAAAAATCTATTCTGACATAATTACTTAAATTTTTTAAAAGATTTTATTTATTTATTAGAGAAAGGGGAAAGTAAGAAAAAGGGCAGGGAGAGAAACATCGATGCGAGAGAGAAGCATTGATTAGTCACCAGGGACCAGGGACCTGAAACCCAGACCTGTGCCCTAACGGGGACTTGAACTGGCGACCTTTTGCTTTGCAGGACAACAACCAACCAACTGAGCCATGCCTGCAGGGCTGACATAATCACTTAAATGTTTTCATGTGTTTTCTAATCTTTATATGTATACATAGGTGATTTTTTGGAACAAAATCAATATCATGTTGAACATGATTTCTCTTACTGAAATTTTATTTACTATGTAAAACAGTAGTTGAAAATCATGAGATATCATGTTAAAATCTGGAAAGACTGGTAGCAGATACATTTATAATCTTCTGTTGCCTTTGGAGAGAATATATACCTTTCATGTGATTTTAATTTTTAAACCTCTCAGTTCTTAACCTTTCTATTTTATTCCCACTCTTCGAGAAAGCTATGTAATTATGAAAGCCAAATTGCCAAAGAAAGTCACCACTCTAGAAAGGCAGCATAGTATTTCGCTTCAACAGGAGACTGGGATGAAGAAATGTATAACAAATTTAAGTTTTTGAGCATATTTTCCATGGGAGAAGGGAAGTATTGGAAAGAAATAAGGAACAGCAGACCAATGCAGCAACTAGAACTAAGAACACATAATGAATTGTTGCAGAATGTGTACTTCGTATACTGGGAGGTAATTCAAAGTGAGTACCGTAGTGAATAGAAGTAAATGTATTATTTTGAAAACATTATTTAGAGAGGAGCCCTGACTGGTGCGGCTCAGTGGGTTGGGTGTCATCCCACGAACAGAAGGGTCACTTGTTAGATTCCGGTCAGGGCACACAACAGGGCTGTGGTCCAGGCCTGCGGTTGGGGGCGTGTGAGAGGCAGCAGCTGGATGTCTTTCTTACACATCAGTGTCTCTCCTCCTCTTTCTCTGTCCCTTCCCCTCTTTAAAAATAAATAAATAAAATCTTTAAAAATCATTTAGGGAGTAAAAAAAGAATATTAATTTTCTATGCCTTCAAATAAGGAAGATAGAAGATCAACAGGCTAAACAAACAGCAACATGAAAAAGGGAAATAATAAAGATAATGTCATGAAAATGAAATGGAAGAAAAGAGGTATGATTTACAAAAGAGTGTTCATGAACAAAAAAACAGATTAAAGTAGGTGAAATAACTAAAGATATAAAAGACATATGTAAACACCAAATTATGTTGTAAATAATAACTTCATGGTACATTAGAAAACCAAGTGAACAAAGAACATAAAAGTGTGAAGTGACAAAATTAGTAAAAGATGAAAAGAACAACTTGAGGAGACTAATAGCCACTAAATATGTTGTATTACTGATTGAAAGTTT
>PVJI01008324.1:0-70734 GCA_004026765.1 Micronycteris hirsuta | reverse complement strand
ACATAAAAACTTATACACAAAATCTTTGAAAATTCCCACACTGTCTTTAACTTCTTTTTTTAAAAGACTATTATTTATTTATTTTTAGAGAGAGGGGAAGGGAGAAAGGGAGGGAGAGAAACATCAATATGTGGTTGCTTCTCATGTGCCCCCTCCTGGGAACCTGGCCTGCAACCCAGGTATGTGTCCTGACTGGGAATCAAATCAGCAACCCTTTGTTTCATAGGCCAGCTCTCAGTCCACTGAGCCACACCAGCCACAGCTGTCTTTAGGTTGCTGAAACACAGGCTCTTTGGGCCATTCCTTGCTAATAGAGCCTGCACTATTTCTCATGGAATGCCTCACTCCAGACTGCTTCTACACCACTGGTCCCATAGGCATGTGTTCTGTTTGCTGTGTACTGGGCAGTCTGCTCCTTGACAAGCAGTGAACCCCATGAAGGCTCCTGTGATGTTGAGAAATCCTGCGATGTTGAATTGGTAGAGGATTCCATTTGAGGAATCTTACAAGACTGTTCTTCTTCCCACTCTCTACTTCCGTTCAAATATCCAGTTATCTTCCTGAAATGGAATGCTTAAGTTCAGCAGATAAGGCTTCCAATTTCCCTAGTATCTGATCTGGTTCACTTGGGGCTGACTCTGCATTGAAGTGACGTAGTTTGTCGTTAATGCAGATCAGACAGTAAGCACTAACATTTCTCGAGCCTCCATAGGAATCTCTTTCAAGTTTAGATAGTGTCAAGCATTTCTTTATCCTTCATGAACAAGAACTATGTGCAAGTGACAAGGCGCCTGACTAAGGAGAGCATCACAGTTCATCTGCTTAATAATCTGGCTAGTGATTGCAATACAATTCTTTCAATCTTGTATATCTTCTCCAATCTCACTCCTCTGCCTCTGAAGACAGGTCTTAACAAAGTTGATCTCCTCATCTGTTGCTGTTCAAGAAGCTGGATGTTCAGGCATTTCCATAGAAGACCAGGAAGATGTGAGGGGCTTATTTATTGTCATAGACTCATGTAGACAATCTTCAGAAAAGATACTTTCAGAATCCTGAGAAGAACTTTCTTTACTTATCACTGAAGAAAGTAGTAATTTCATGCCTGTATCTCTTTGAGATGTCAACATGTCTGGGAGTTGAAACTGAGTTGGACCCAAGTCATACTTCACATACCTTTCCAGTTTTTGCTGCAGGACTTTTACTTCTTCCTTCAACTTCTGAATACACTCTCTTCAAACAAGCTCTTTGTTTCTGCACATGTACCTGTCCATATAAATGTTCTGAGGAAATTCCAGATTATTGTGGATTTTTCCTGGCTCATCAAGAGATTGATTGTACCAAATCCTGAGAGTTCAAAGGTCAACACTGGGGGTAGCTTTGTACACTAACAATCCTGTTCATACTTCATTGAATGATTAGGAGGAAACAGCTCAATATTACCTTCCACCATGGCCTCTTCCAAACATTATTCTAAATTACAATAGATATTTACTTGAAGGGGATGCTGGCTGAAAGTCTCACAGTTACAAAAGGGTTTTCCTTCACAAACCCCTTCAGTGAGAAAAGTACTATAGAATAGCTGCACCATTGGATTTTCAGATTTGTTCCTGAGATTGCTGTTAGCATTAACAGCTAGCTGGAATGCATCCTCTAGACAGTACAGGAGCATGTGCGTGAATTCACTCACATCTTGCTGCTATTCCTCAGTTGATTCTAATGCTCCCTTTAAGAGATCCAGGGCTGCAGAAGGGTAAAAAAAAATTGTGATTCAACCCCATCACCAGAGCAAACAAATACTGAAGCTCTTGCATAAACATGATATTTCTATTTTCTGTGTGACTTGGACAATTTCCGAATACATTTTGTGGCAGCCTGTAGCTAAGGACAAGTCACTGAAGTTCAGGAAGTTGAAGAACAGACTAAATAGCGGCACTAAACCAACATGTATTGCCAACATTTTTCAGCCCAACTGGCCAACCATCAGCTCCCCTCCAGTCATTGGGATTGGGGTTTTCTCCTCAGACTTCTCAGTGCTTTCTCTTTAAGCAGTTGATTTTGGCAGAGGGTTGCATAATGCATTCTGTTAAGATTTCTTCAACCAGCCTGAACTTTGGGGGACTTCAGTAGACTCAAAGCAATGACAGCCTAGGCAGCTGGTGGTTGGCCACTGTGGCAGCTACCTGCATCTTTGTGTGCAGGGGAGGGGCTTGGGGTTTCCCTCCGTGCTGTGCTGCCTCACAGGGCCCATCAGATCAAACCTCCTCCCCCCAACCCTTTTCTTACCAGCCTAGTGCCACAGTGCTCCTGCTCAGCCCAGCGTGCTCTGGGAGGGGCACAGGACCTGCACTCCTGGCTGCACTGGGGCAGTACCAAACAGGCCTGCACTGTCACGGGCCATGGTGGGCAGCCACTATGGCTTCCTATCTGAAGAAGGGGCACAGGACTTGCCAAACCATGCCAGAAACGTGGGCCATGGGAGGGCGGCTGCCACCATAGCTTCCCATCTGAGGAACGGGTGCAGGGCTTACCAAGCAGCCATGTTCCCTGAGCCCACCAGTCTGAGCCTCATCCCTTCCATCTTACCATAACCTGCTGCGCTTTGAGCCAGGAAGATCCTGGAGCGCTTGGGCAGGTGCATAGGAAATCATTCTGGCTAGGCCCCCCTGGCTCAGCAACCTCAGCTTCCAGCCATAGACCCACCAGCCAGGAGATGAGGGAGCAAAAGTACACAGTGTTTACATGCACTCTGCTTTTAAAGAACCCCCTGTCCCTCACCCCCAATAATTCCCTGTGTAGTAGAAGTAGATTGAAGGGTATGTCCCTCCCATCCAATAGCCTCCCTAAGTTTTGGTGCCAGCCTAACAACACCCCTTTTTGCTGCATCATGAGCAGGACATCCGGGTTGCTGGGGTGATATATGCGTGTGCTCTTATTTGTACTTCTCCACCTCTCCCCATTTCCAGGGGGAATCCCACCCACTTAAAATTATACATTTTAAGCTATGAATTCTGAGACACCTTCTGGGATTGCTGTAATCTTCACATGACATCTACCACCCTGACCTCTGATACCATTAGGTCTGTCATATTAAATCACCTAAATGACAAGGTTTCTTGTACTGCATCCTGTTTAGTGGTCTTTTATGCTCTAGGTCCCATTCAAGACTGGTAGCCTTTCCTGACACTCTTGAATGAGTCAGAACAGTATGCTGGAGTGAGAAAAATGTTGCTCACAAAACCTAAAGAATCCTACTGGTTCAAGCTTCCATTTTAATGACAAGAAGTGAACGATACAATCTTTTTTTTGTCCTTTAGGTTAGAGAGGAAGTCCCAGCATGCTCCAGGCAATGGAGTCCTAAAAACTTCACAGATGTGTTGAACACTACAGATGGTTTATCTTCCACTGTTTAACTTATTTGCTTCTTTTTATTCAGCTGGTCTACTTATTGTGAGATCATTGGCATGGTGGACCAGTGATATGTCTTCCAGAATGTCCATACCACCCAGGTCCTGATCAGGGGTCTTATCTTTAAGTAGCACACTTACAAAAGCTGAGAATTCCATCTTCTCTTCCAATCTGTAATTAATAATTCTGATCCTCAGCTTTTTCTGCTCTCTGTCTAAGGATATGAGAACCTTTAGATGCTGCCTAGGAGGTTCTCTGGCTTTCACATTTTGCCTGAATTAGTGATTAACACAATGTTTCAATAGCTCCCATTTAGAAGCTTCCAATTTCATAGTCCTTATAATTAGTAATTCCTACCTCCTAACATCTCAAATGCTCCCAGATACATTTCCATCTACGAGTGCCCAATCTCAGTTCACCACTGGTTTAGATAACCCACCACAAGTCTTTCCAGTTTACTAACCTACTTCAAAAAGCCAGGCTCTCAGGACTCCACTTTCCATCAATGATGGTGTACTCATTGTCAGCCATTGAGTGACCCATACCAGAATTCCAGTTTAGAGTCTGGGTATGTGGCCCACTTTAGGTAGTAACCCCCATGATTTTCTTTCCTAGAGACCAGATTATAAAATATAAGTTTACATGTTGTTGATTTATTGGTAAAACATTGGTAAAGAAATGAGTAAAGCAGACTTAAGCAAAAGGCAAAATTAAACTGTGATGCAGGTGCAAAAGATATTTCAGATGGTCTTTCAGCAAGCTCTGTAGGTAGGATGGTCATTCAGAAATGCTGAATTGAGCTAAGACATCTTGGCCTTCATAGCCTCCCATCCATATTGCATGTGGACTACCCTTAGGGAGGGACAAATTTCTGGCAAGGAAGTTCTCTTTCTCTAAGGGCAATTCCTAGGGAGCAATTCAGCTGTGAGCCCTCAGCACTCAATACTACCAGCAACTGGGGGAATGAGTGTCTTAGTCCTGAAAACGGGATTTGGTAGGAACACTATAATCTCCACTAGAGGGAGAGAAGCAAAAAATAGTAGAGAGTTTTAAATTTTTTTTAAATCTATCTATCTATCCAATCATATATCTATTATCTATTTATCTATCTAAGCATCCATCCATCATCTATCTATTTATATATCTATCTTGTAAAGCTAAAGTTTAATTTTTTTGCAATGTGTGTATTTTTTTATTTTAAAAATTGTAGAGCAAAATAAATGAAGCAGGGGGAGATGGAGAGAAGAAGGGGAAAGGTAAGGAGGAAGAGGAAGAGACAATCTTAATTTAGCTCAAATGATAGTATCTGGTAAAAATTAAAATACCCTTGGCAAACAAGGCAGACCATGCTAGATAAAATGCAATTGCTATTGCTGAAACCTTATATTTAATTGCATCTATAAATCTGCATGTTTGATTGCTAGCTCTTTTGATTATGAAGGAAACAGTGTAAAAATCAAAACTCTTTGAAATCACATGTAAAAAATGTGACTTGTAAAGGTCAGTGGAGTAAACATAGGACATCAAACACAAGCCAGCAGGAAAGAATGTAAAAGCACTCTGGCTGTACCTAACATTTATGATTGTCATAAGATACTCTCTCTACATGAAGAAATCACAGATTTAAAGGGCAAATAGAAATATTTCTGATGTTATTTTTGGTGCATGTGGCATTTTGCATGTTAGGTATTGGAGATAACTTTAAAAGCAGTGGAGTAATTGGAGGAAGCAAACAAAAACATATATTGTCATCATATTGTTACTGAATGGAAGTGGCGGGGACAGGGGGGGACATATCCTGTTACCAAAACAAGCCCGCTCCCCTGGGATCTTTTTGTATTATGGTTCTTTGCCTGTTACCCCTAGGAATTATGGCTCTCAATGCTAGAGTTTGGTAAAAAGGAAAGGAACTATTTATTCAAATGTTATATGGGTTTAGAGTAATGGCAGAATTATCATTAAAAATCTCAAAGTTCCTTAAAACACCCACAAACACACACAGTCCTTCCTTCCCCTCTTTGGCCAACCAGGCCAGTCAGGGGTACCGTATCTGAGGAAAAAGAAATAGACGTTTGTAGCTCGGCTTGCTCCCGGTTCTTCCCAGTAATCTGTGCTCAGCTGGGTAGACCTCCTTTTCCCAGCACCATCAGCTGTGTCACCCCCACGATCTCCAGTTCTTAATCCAAAACCACATGGCATTTTCTTATGGCCCATCAGCAAGAGTTCTTTCACCACTTTTCTTCCTGCATGGTCTTGCATTTCCTCTTGCACAGTCCTGCATTGTCTCTTCTGCATTCTTTCAAACCACCGAGAGAGAGCTCAGCATGGCTGCTACATCTTGCTTTCCTGCTTCCTAAGCCACGTGGTCAAGGGAGCCCCCTCTTGGCCTCCACAACCTTGTGTATCAGAAAAAGCATGGCTTCTGCACCTGGGTTTAAATCCCAGCATGAATCTTCCTCTGCGGTCCATTTCTGACTCCTCCACAATTGGCTATACCTGCTAGCACTCCGGTATTGTCTGTCTTTCTTGTCGGCCATAGTAAAGTCTGGGCAGGTGTGGCCTCGTGGGTGGAGAGGACCATCTCCAAGGCCTCACGCAGGCACTGTAAGAGGAGCTGCCTCTTAGTTACATCACATGCCAGAGTCACTCTGCTCTCCCTAGCTAGACTTGGTGATATGCAAAATAATTGTTTTTGCATATCAGGTATGAAGCTATCCTACTGTTGAAATGCAAAATAACTCTCAATGGCCCTGTTCCATGTGTCCCATCCCCCAGTTAAGACTTGTGGAGGTGGGGATATCCTATATTTCTATATTTCCTGGACCCCCTGGAGTTCTGGACTCCATTTCAGATCTACTCTTTGAGGGCGGCACCCTGGCTGCACCCTGTTACAATGTCATGGAGGTTCTAAAATATACTAGTGACTTTAATAAAATAGCATTTTTGTTTTCATTTGTGAAATTGCAATTTTTATGATTAATTTGATTGTAAAATGCTAAGGAGCTACTAAATCATAAAATAAACCTTTTAATCAATGAATATTCTTAAAATAGAAAAGAAAAAAATCAAACTATTATAAAATTGTCCATACCTTATGTGACAGCCCATACAGGCATTATCAGAAAAATTTCTTGCAAAATACCCTGAAAATCAATAGTATGAGAAAAATCCCTTCATCTTCTTTTTCCAACATTTCCTGTAATACTTCCTCTTCATCCAGCCTCTTCTATCCTCTTCTTTTATTTCTCATTAATTCACTTATTTATTTATAAGTTCACCATATTAATAGAGTACCATAACATTCAGAATTGGTCAGTAAACAGAAACCATTGTAGATATTTTGACAAGATAATATTTAATATAAATTATTAGGGTAGAAATTTGTTAGAAGTACTAGAGGAACAAGTGATAAGAAAATGGTATTACTGAAAGATCAGAAACTGAAATGAAACTGCTCTTTTGCCCGCTGGAGCCTTTTTTCACATGCATCCTGGCTGCATGGCTACAGAAGAGCCCATAATTCTCTTCCGGCTATAGTCAGCTCTTCTCTGATGTTACCACATGCCTGATAAGTGCACACTAGACTACTACTAGAGTTTGAAGAAGAATAATGACTTCTAGTTTACATTTCCCTTCTGATCTCATAAAAGTGCCTCACTTGCAGACCCTATACTGAAACTATCCTGTCAATAGAACCTTTAGTCTTTTAGCACATGAAATATGAGGGTAAGACTAGAAGGGCAAGAATGGTGCTAAGTACTAAAACAGACACCATCTGGCACATTCCACCCTCTGGTTACTTAGTATTATTAAAATTCCAGAAACAACAAAATTGAAACTATCAGATTAGTAAGACAGTATTTAGTATGAGTTTATTGTGCATATAAGAACAGTTCACAAACTGTGAACTTTTAAATTAAAAACTAATATGAAGGTCAGGGGTATGATATTACAGGATGGATTGAAAATCCATGAAAATGGGAAAGTTGTTTAACCCTTACAGTAGTTGATTATTACAAAGGATTTGTTTCTAGACACAAGTGGTTGGTGAAAAGTGATTATCTTATACCATTTTAGGAAAGATGACTTAAGTTTCTTTTATGATTATCAGAGGCATTTATGAGAAATAACCTAAATTGTGCTCATGTTAATGAAATAGGCTTGATTTAATTTTGTTTACATGGCTTAAATGGTTTAGTTTTTTCGTGGAATTTAAAGTCTGGTCTCAGTTTGTATATAATTTTAACAGCACTCACAATCTCTTTGGCGTGTTAATTGTTCCTAATCTTTGCGTGTTAGTTGCAGCCACCCCTCTTTTTAAGACACAATAGTCACAATGTCTACAAAAGTGGGGTGGCCAGGAAGTCCTGTTAGTCATTGTGTTAATCCCTGAGTTTTGTTAAATCCTCCCCTTTTTAGTAACAATTTTACTTGTGACTAAATTTTACACCCTGAAGGCTGAATTATATAGTTATACTTCCAGCAAAGATGGAGTAAGGGACAGGTTTACATTCTGCTTAAACTAATAGAAAAAGAAACAAAATATATGAAAGAGTGGCTCTCGGGATTGGAAACCAGGCAACCAAGTGATCCCCAAGACAAAGGAAACAAATGAGATGAGACCTAAAATTGCCTGAGCTACTAACTGGAGAGTTTCTAGGTCATTTCATAAAGAGTAAGAAACCAGGCAGAGCAGAAGTTGAAAGGACAGAACTGAGAATAGGGAAATTTCAGGGCAGAACAATAAAGGGCAAGAGCTGCTCTGAGAGAGAACTCTGGAAATCTTCAGAGAGTACCCCAAAACTTCAGTTTAGTACCGATAGGTGCATGTGTTTCACAAAACTACTCAAGGCTGGAAATAGAGGGAATAGTACTTAGAGCCAGGCGTGGTGTGCCTGTTCCAAATAGCAAGAGTGCAAACCTGATGATTCACTGAGCATTTGGTAGAGTATATAAAGTGTCTTGCTTCAGTAGTGGGAGAAACTAATTTTTGACTAAATTCTGCAAGACCACAAAGCATCAGTTTCCAAATAACTTTAATTTATCCCATAACAAAGCTCAGAAATATTTATAGGCATACAAAAATATTTAGCAACCAATAAGTTAACATTCATAATATTTAGCATCCAACCAAAAATTACTAGTTAGGCAAAGAAGCAGGGAAATACAATTCATAATTAGAAATCACTCACTTAAAATTCATCTAGCAATGACACAGGTGATAAAATTAGTGGACAAGAATATTACAACAATTATAATTGTGTTCCATAGATTCAAAATGCTAGAAAAAAGGAATAAATGTTAAGTAGAGACATGGCAGATATAAAAATAAGACGAAGTTGAATGTCTATATATGAAATCTACATTCCACCCTGGATGGTATAGCTCAGTGGACTGAGTGCTGGCCTGCAAACCAAAGGGTAGCCAGTTTGATTCCCTGTCTTCAGCATAAGACTGGGCTGCAGGCCAGGTCCTCAGTAGGGAGCGTGTGAGAGGCAACCTCACATTGATGTTTCTCTCCTCTTTCTCCCTCCCTCCCTCTCTCTAAAAAAATAAATAAATAAAATCTTTAAAAAATGCTACGGGTATACTTACAAAGCTGGTATAGCTATTTGTTGTGGATTCATGGTTATTCAGAATCCGTGGTGACTGTGACCAAATGTGTTTATAAATAATTCTCACACTCGAATATGCAGGAAAAGGGATCTGGGACCACGTGACTCTTCCCTCATCAGGGAGAGACCCCTGAGCCTTGGGTCCAGGGTTTTTTATTGAACTTTTGGGGCACAGAGCATCAGATTGGTCTTCATTAACTTATGCATGGATTGTATATTCAGGTCTGGTGGTAGACAGGACCGAGTGTGGTACACTAAAGGGGAAGATATGTAAATTGAGAGATAGCTAGCTGGGGCTATCTACTCAAGAACCATAAATATTGTGGCAGGAAAAAGCCTGGGCATTCATTATCATAAGCCCCTAGATCCAGGGGGGAAAGATCCAGCAAGGCAGTAAATTTTTAAGAAATATGTTAGCCAAATTCCCCTTCAGAGGATTCTTTCTCTACGGACATGAATCCACGTATGCCGGCTTGGGTGATTTTTCACGCGGAGGCCTTGCTCACATGCATGAATCCCAAGGCTACGCTTTCTTCATGCATGTGAAAAGAATTCCCACAGCTATTCTAATATCAAAAATATATAATTGAAAACAAGGAGAATTACTATATATAAAAGGAATATTTGTTATAATGTTAAAGGGATTTATCTACTAGGAAGATATTATAGTCCTATTTCTATGTACAACACTTAACGCTAATAACTACTAGAAAAAGCAGACAAAAGTTCTTCAATGATAGAGAAGATTTCTATTAACTCTATTAACAAATAGAGTGTAAATGAAAGATTTACCAAAATTGAGCATGCACCAGAACATAAATAAAACCTCCACAAATATTAAAGAATTTGGTAGAGTATATTCTAATAACACAGTGGAATTCTGTTGGATATCACTAATTAAAAAGATAAGCTCTTAAGTAGATGGAAATTAAAGAACATCAAAAAAGTCTATGTGTTAATTGAGAAATCACAATGAAATTAGACAACATTTTTAAACTTGTGAGATGTTGGGTAAAGCAGTGATTAGAATGACATATGTAGCTGTAAATACATGTTTGAAAAAAAGAAAGATGGAAAATAAATGACCTTATCTTCAACCTTAAGAATTTAAAAAGAAAAGCCAAACAAGATGAAGAAAGGAGAAAAAAATTGAAAATAAAAATAAAAATTAATAGAATAGAAAAAACTTTCCAACACAGAAAATTCAGTCAAAATTTGCTACTAAAAAAAGAGTAACAAAATTTAAATTCAGCATAATTGTATCAAGAAACAAGAAAATAAAATATCAGTAATTAATATTAAATTAAAAAATGAACATCTCTATAGATTCTACAGAAATTAAAAAGATAACAAAAGATATTCTAAATAGGAATAAGCCAAGTAATCTAGAAAATTTAAATAGCATAGAAATTTTAAAACTATAACTTAAACTGATAGAGTAATACATAATGTTAAAAGTCTGGTAATTGTTAAAAATTATGTCCTTTATTAAAATTTTTTTCTTAAGGAAAATCCCAGGCTTAATGGATATGACAGTAAATTTACCAAACATTTGTGGATATTCAATACCACTATTATACAAATTCTTTGAGAGATTAGGAAAAGAGAAACCAGCATAGCACTGATACCAAAGTCTAATAAGGATATTTTATCAACTGTAACATACAGACCAGTCTCTTTTATTAACAAAAGTACAAAAATTATAAAAAAATTAGGAAAATATATTTCAGGCATACCAGAGTGACTTATAATTTGTAAAGTTGTCAGTCTGATTCATCATGCTAACATAAAAAAGGAAGAAAAATTATGTGATCATATTGATAGATTCAGTTGTTGTACCTGATGAAAAAAAATTCATAAAGCTTATTTAAAATTACTTAAAAAATTTAGTAAGTTAGGAATGGGAGTGAATTTTTCTTAATCTAATAAAGAGTTATCAGGAACATGGTATTTAATAATGAAATACTGAAATATTTCTCTCTGAAATTGGAAATATACATGTCCATGGGTCCCTCATATATGTTCTTTGACAATCCCTTCATCTTCCTTCAATTAGTTTCCACCTCCTCCCCGGCCCTCTTACAGCTGTGAATCTGTTCCATGCTTCTATTCCTCTGGTTCTGTTCTGTTTTGCTCATTAGTTTATTTTGTTTATTAGATTCCTCTTGTAAGTGAGATCATATGGTATTTGTCTTCACTGACTGACTTATTTCACTTAGCAGTGGAATAGTCTCCAGTTCTATCCATGCTGTCACAAAAGGTAGGAATTCCTTCTTTCTTTCTGCTGCATAATATTCCATTGTGTATATGAACCATAGTGGAATACTATTTTTTTAACCACTTATCTGCTGATGGGCACTTAGGCTGTTTCCAACACTTGACTATTATAAATAGTGCCACTGTGAACATTGGGGTGCATAAATTCTTTTGAATTGGTGTTTTGTGATTCTTTGGGTATATTCCCAGTAGCAGAATCACTGGATCAAAAGGTAGTTCCATTTTTAGTTTTTTGAGGAAATTCCATACTGTTTTCCACAGGGGCTGCACCAGTCTGCATTCCCACCAATAGTGCACTATGGTTCCCTTTTCTCCACATCCTCACCAGCGCTTGTTTGTTGATTTATTAATGACAGACATATTGGCAGGTGTGAGGTGATATCTCATTGTTTTTAATTTGCATCTCTCTGATGGCTAGTGATTTTGAGCATGTTTTCATATGTCTATGGGCCATCTGTATGTCCTCCATGGAGAAGTGTCTATTCAGGTCCTTTTTCCATTTTAAATTGGATTGTTTGTCTTCCTGGTGTTGAGACAAATAATCTCTTTATATATATTGGAGATAAACCCCTTGTCTGATGTATCGTTGGCAAATATGTTCTCCCATGCAGTCAATACCCTTTTCATTTTGCTGATGGTTTCTTTAGCTGTGCAGAAGCTTTTTAATTTGATGAAGTCCCACTTGTTTATTTTTTCTTTATTTCCCTTGCTGTAGAGGATATATTGGCAAAAATATTGCTATGTTCGATATCTGAAATTTTACTGCCTATGTTCCTCTAGGATTTTTATGGTATCATGACTTATATTTAAGTCTTGGACAATGGTGTGGGAATTGGCTGTGGAAGTAGGGGGTAGGTTGGGTGGAGGGAGGCAAAAGGAAAAATTGGTACAACTGTAATAGCATAAGTAATAAAATATTATTTTAAAAAGTTTAAAAATAAAGTTGGTGCTCCTGGATGACATGGAAATAAATGTCCCTGTGTGCAAAAAAATGTCATTCATTACATAAAAGGATAATTGTGAATTTTAGAATAAATTTTGTTCATTTTTAATATTATAAAATGTACTTAATTTATAAAAATAAAGTATTGTTAGAGTTATAAAAAAATGAAACTGGAAATGTGATAATAGTGCCCATTTTACTAGTTCCTTTCAACATTGTACTGTATGTTTGACACAGTACAAGAAAGCAAGTAAAAGAAGAAAAGGTAATAAAGATTGGAAAGGTAGGAACTAAACTTTCATTATTCTCACAAAATAGGATTGTGATATAAAGTGTTCCAAAGACTCTACAGACAACTTATTAAAATGAATAAACTGGAGGTAGCATAATCATAGAATACAACTTCAATATGTAAAAACCAATTTTATAATTTAAAATGGAAAAAAGTAACTAGAAAATTAATTTAAAATTTTATAATTCTCAATTGAATTTAAATGTATATAATTTTCAGTTGTATTAAAATTATGAAACAAACCAGTCAAAGCATTTCTACACTACAAATTATAAAATTAGAGAAACTTAAAAAGATAAAATACATTGATATACCATGGTCATGGATTGAGAGACACAATATATAGATATGTTTTGTTAGTTAAAAAATGTTGTTTAACAAAATGTCCCCACATTCTGTGGCTTAAAATAACAACTACTTATCACTATTCATAAATCTATTAGTCATATGGAAGGTCTAGTGATCTAGGTCATGCTTAGCTGATCTTGACTTTTCTCACATATGTATTTATGGTCACTGAGTGGATCGACTGGAGTCTAGTTGGCCCAGAATAACTTTGCCAACATACTGGAAGCTGTGTGGCTTTCACATGGGCAACAGGTGTTCCAGGGCTATTTGTCTCTCATAATTAAGCAGGCTATCTTGAGCTGGTTCATATGGTGGCTTGTCAGGGTTCCAAAAGAGAGAGAATAAACACAAAGCTTCTTAATGCTCTATGATGATACCACACGATGTCACTTCTACTGCATTTCATAACCCAAAACAAGTCTTATGCCTTGCTCAGACTCAGGGGTGTTAAAACTTGATAGGATGAGCTGCAAGGATTCATTGCGAAAGGATGGCTATTGATAGGGATGAAAAATTGTGGACATTTCTTCTTTCTACAACAGATGTTTGTTCTTTCCAAATTCGTTTATCACTTCAGTGCATTGCAATACAAATCCTGTGGGGTTTCTTGAAATTAATGAGTGGATTATAAGAGTCAGAAATGTAACTGACTAACAACTGCCAAGGTGATCTTAATAAAAAGCACCAAGTTGGAGACCTACACCTATAAATAGAAGGACCTACTACAAAGTTGTGGTAGTTGAGAAAGTATGTTATTGATACAAGGATATACATCCCCTCATTTCCAACAAAATTGATTCACAAGGAAACAAGGAAACAAGCCTTTTCTATACATTGTGCTGAGTCAATTGAATATTTATATGAAAAGAACGAAGATTGACCCTGCTTAACACCACACACACAAGCACATACGCACACACCGATGAAGTAGACTGCAGGTATAAATGAAAAAGATAAACAATAAATCTCTTTTAAAAAGACAATGGAAAACATTTTTATGCTTTAGGAGTAGACAAATAATTCTTCAACAGAACACTAAATGTGCTAACCATAACTGAAAAAATGAGAACTTAAACTATTTTAAGATTAAGAACTTATGTTCATCAAATACAACATTAAAAATGTAAAACAATAAATCACAAAAAAAGACAAAGAACTGCTGCAACTCAATAATAGTGGACAACAAAAAAAAGGTACAAAAGACTTGAAAAAATACTTCACAAAAGCAGATATCCTAATGCTTCATATACATATAAAATGTACATAAAATATTAGTAGTTATCAGGAAAATTTAAATTAAAACTAAAACCACAGTGGACTACAAAAACACCAGAATGACTAAGACAAAGAAGACATAGAACACCAAGCGTTGGAGAGGATTTGGAACCTCTAAAACTCTTTTATATTGCTAATTTGTTGAGCAAATTATATAATCACATTGGGAAATATTTACTGATACTTGCTAAAGAATTCCATTTCCAGGTAATTACTCATCAGAAACAATTATGTATAACATCAAACTATGTGTATACAACTGTGGATAGTGGCTTTATTCATAATTGTCCCAAAATGATAACATAAATATCCAAAAATAATATAATGAATAACATTTTATTCACATAGTGGAAACACTTTGCAGAAATAAGAATGTACAAACTGAAATTATATCCAACAACCTGAGTGCAATGCTCACTTAAAATGCTGAACCAAAGAAGCCAGAAATAGGAGAGTACATACTGTGATCCCATTTACATAAAGTTCAGTAAAAGGCAAACTGAAACTATAATGCTCAAAGTCAAAACAGTGGTTCTCTTTGGGAAGACAGTGACATGAGAAGGCTTCTGTGGTGATGGTAATGCTCTGTTCACTGAAATGAGATAGAGTTCTGGCGGGGGGGAAGAGAAAGAAAAAGCCAACAATATTTAATCATATCTAAAAATGTTTTAGAATAGGTGATCAAATAGTATAGAATTTGAAATATATGGTACAGTTATTTTAGATATGGTTTTAGAAACTGATCAAACTTTAGAAGTGTATGCTCTTATGTTATTTGCTCATCTCTTGTCTAGTCATTCAATAAGACCATGTATGTAATCTCAGTTTATTATCCAAATTGTGTGTTTGCTGGGGTTGGCATCACTATTTTGTGTAATTATTTGAAAATCTACCTCATTAGACAACATTAAGGCCTAACTCCCAACTGGGGGAAGTGCATTTTTTATTAATCAGTTCATTCCACAATTTAATGGTGAAGTTTTGAATGTTTTTCCCATTAGGAAAACAGGCAGATGGTTTTGTATGAAAAGTCATCCTTGTGCTGGAATACAAAGGCATAAGGCCTTAAAACAAGAAACTGCTGAGCACCTGGCCCAAGGGCACGGTCTTTCCCAGATCACCAAATAAGCAGTACATTTGCAGGAGCTGAGGTGGGAGCTATAGAAGTGATATTCTGTGGCTCCTTTGATAAAATCATGCCCCTGTTATTTGGAGACTAGTTAGCTACATCAAACAATGAAATATTTATTGTTTCATTTCCCTTGTGAATTTGTCATTAAAGAATTAAAGGCTTTTGAGTGGGGCAGATTTTAGAGAAATTTGGCTGAGGGTAGTGCATATGCGACTCTATAAACAAAGCATATATGAATAGACACATGTATGTATATATAGACATACATATGCATAAATTTATCTATGTATCTATCATCTATCTAGGAAAAAGAGTCACCTAGCTATATTAGAGAATTATTATTCTTAGTATTGTGAGAGTTTTAATGTTGTGACATGTACTGCTATTTCTATAAATATAAAGGTAGAAACACAACAATTAAAAATAATTTTAAGACAATTGAATGTACTGTCACAATATCCCAAGGATATTCTGTTTCAAAATATGATAGAAGTTGTTGAAGAATAGCTTAGTGACTTAGTTAATTTATAAAAACTCTTTAAATTTCTTTTAGTCTATCCTCACTTTGGTTGGTAGAACCTTTCAACAAACACCTCCCCCCAGCACACACGTGCACACACTAAGCAAAAGGAAGTGATATAAGTGATATCTATTTTGCAGGCTCTAATAGCTGTAAGAGAAAAGTTCCTCTCTCCCTAACCACTCACCCCTGCTCTCAAGAGGAGTATTCTCTTAATTCTGGGGATTTTTGTTCAAATAGACATGGCTGGTACAGATGTGATAATTAGCAACAAATTTTTCTTGACCTATGAGTTAGTCCTTACTGAACTTCAGTTTTTGTTTGCTTCCTTTGTTCTCACTGGGTACTTGAATAGGATTAGTTGAGTATTAAAATACATTTAGAAATCAGGATGTATACCAAAGCAGATCCTCCTGTGTTTGAGGCCACTTAGTTTTCTTATTGTGATGAATGTAACAATGCAGAATACACCCAAGTATGAGATATATGAAGACAGGAACTTTTATCCCTTTACTACCATGTGCCCACTGCCTAGAATAGCACATAATAAACACTCAATAAAAATTGTTGAGTAAATAAATAAATAGTGTTCATACTCTACTCCCTTCCATGAAGCAGTTCTAACTCTCCAACCACTCCTTCCCCCAAGATTATGAAATCAGAGCGGCACTGGGAGCAGCCTTTCTTCATCAGTTCAACTTCTTACTGTTGCTGGGGGATAAGATTTGTCAATCTTATTTTTATGGCCAGTCAAGTTCATTTTGATCCACTGATCAAATACTCCACTGAGTATTTAAAAACCAAATGTACTACCTGAACTCTAAACATCATTGTGGCTCTTTTTTTTTTTTTTTGCATAGGGATCAAAATAATAAAATACTTGTCAAGAAATCTGTAATGCACATACTCATCTCTGCTTTATTTTTCCTGACTCCCTACCAATGCACTGAAAGTCCTTTCTCGAGGTCTTTGCGTTAGTAAAGGTAACCTAGCAGCTGTAATTTATAATGTCCAAATCGTAGTGGTTTAGCAGGAACATATTTTTGTTCTCATAAAGTTCTATTGGAGGCTGTGGGGAACAGTAGAGGATTGAAGGGACAGTGAACTGCTCCAGAAGTGACTTAGAGACGTGGGCTCCTAACACCCTACTCTTCCTTCTTTCTCTGGGGTCTTAGAGCCCTCTGTTATACCTTCTGAATGTGACTGGCATACAAGGGGAGTAAGATTCACACATAATCCTTTTTTTGGGTAAAACAGGATGTGGTACCTATCATATCTGCTCACACTCTATTGGTCAGAGCTCACTCAGATGACAACACCTAATTGCAAGTGATGCTGAAAACTGGTTTGTTTGTGTGCCCAGGAGAAAAAGGAAGTTTGCTAAGCAGCTAGCCAGTTTCTGCAATTGGGATCATTGACCTCTATATTTCCAGAGGTTGAATTTTTATTATAGCATTGAACTCGGAGGTACATTTGCTACTAACTACTATCTTCGTCTTGGAATTATCTCTTCCTTTGAATTTCATAATTTAAATTTTTATATTTTCTTCCTTGTACTATTATTAGCCATTTATTCTAGGTCCCTTTTGAAGACTGTTCTTTTTCTGCTCAGTCTTTAAAAGTCAAAGTCATAATTCCAAAATTCTCCATTATCATCTCTCTGAGCATTTTACTTTAAATTGAATTCCTACAGCCATCTTAAAGAAAACCTTTGTTCCAACATATCCTTTACATTTTGAGGATTTTAAAATCTGGTCAAGATCTCTTTACTGCATTCCAGATCCATATTTCAACAATGTAATAAATATTTGGAAGGCCCCAAGGTACCTCGAGTCTATCAGATTGATAAAAGAATCATTAATTTTCACCAAATTATTTCTGTATCCTCTAACTTGGTGAATAGTACTATTCTTTGCCTTATAATTTCATATTCTTTCTTGTCATATACACACTTCTCAGTGAATTTCATCAATTCAGCTACCAAATTTTATAATTTCTAACTTTTTAATATTTTTTGTACCCATCATTTATTCTCCACTGCCTGAAATCAGGTAGTTATAAATTCTTGCCTGGGTTTTTAATCTTTGCTTATTAACTGCTCTCTCAGAATTGAGCATAGTCTTCCTTCAATTCATCATACACATTGAGAGTCAGAAGGATGTGGGAGAGAGCTTTCAAGACAGAACCATTAGGAAGAACCAAATTGGAATGCTCAATTGACATCATGGAATGGAGGATCCTTGAAAGAAAACTGAGAACTGAGCAGAGTGATGCCTAGGAAAAGAAGATGAGCATCAAAGCCAAGTGCAACATCTCCACACAAGGTTCATTAACTGAACAGCAACTATGGTCAAGTTCATGGGCTAGCTGACTGAACTCACGAGGTAGTTCTGTGGTTGAGCAGAGCAGAGTCAGAAGCACAGTGAAGAACAGGACTATTGGGGCTAGATGGATGCAGATCAGAGTCATAAACAAATTAGAATTATGCAAAGTGCAAGAATCAGAGTGGGCTAGGATGTAAACCGTGAAGTATATTTCTTAGATAAGCTCTCAGCCAGGTCTGTTAAATGTCCAGAATGAGAATTAGTGTGTGGAAACTTCAGAGAGGTAGATTTCTGCTCACTGCAAGGAATACCTTTTAGTCATCAGAACTGATCTGTGAAAATGTGGGCTGCGTTGTAAGTTAGTGAGTTCCCAGTGTCCAGAAGGATGAAAAAAGAAACTGCCTGTGAAGCTATTGTAGAGACTATTTCTGCATCACATGGATGACAGGATTAGACAGTTGCTAAACTCATTTGTAACCCTCAAATACAGTATTATAAGACTTTATCTTCTCAATTTGAAAGTTATGATTTGATTCTAACCGGGCTATGTGATATTCTTTCACATCCCCCTCCTATATAGCAGATATTAAATTACAGAACTTCTGTGTTATTTCGCTTGTGTGCATGCCCCATACCCAAAGAAGTGGTTTTCACCTTACTCCCATTTGTATTCAACAAATACATCATTTAGCTTGTTCTCCCCCACCACTTTCTGATTTAAATTGAGCTGTTAACTAAACCCGTTAATTCCATCAGATTTTGAAGTTGACTGGGTCTTTCAGTTGAACAGGAAAAGTGAAGAAGACCTGGAGTGCAGAGTCAAAATTATAGGAGTCAGCTTCTGCAAACAGAAGCCTGAAACTGACCGGTCCTTCATGTGAAGACCAAGGAGCAGCAACACAAGATAGAACTCAGGAAGACTGAGAAGACTGAGCTCCTTAGATTTGTTGTCAAATGTAACATTTGGAAGTGGTAAGTCACTGCAGGAGCTTGTGTGCTTGGCAACCACATTTCTGCCTGGGTAGCTGGCAATACAAGCTGTGACTTCATAGTTTCACAGAGTTCTGATGAGGACATATGAGCCATCAGTGACTGATCATTTTGGGAAAACCTGACAGAAAACAGATATTTTCCTTACTTTCTCTTGCTATAATGAAGTGAGCAGAAGCTGAATGATATAAAGTTGTCTCATTTATTATACAGATGACTCACATGCTTTCTGAGTCATGCCAGTAAACATCACTGTATCACTAACAGAAATGGGCTCAAGAAAAATTTTGCTCAGTGCCCCCATCCCTCAATCCTCACCCCTTCCTGACTGGAATATCATGATGCTGTGCAGATCTGCCCTTCTGCTTGGAACTGGGACAGTAAGTCATTTAGTTGCAGAATGACTTTTCTGGCTATAGATATAACCTTCAGGATAGGATACTGTTAATTAACCCTGTCCATGACATTACTAAATTAACAGCTCCTGCATTTAAGTAACCTATTGTAGCTTTTGTCATTCTCATGATTTAAAATGCTCCTGTTCTTTCATCCATCAGGTAAAACAAAGATGCAGTAGAAACCTGTCCTTTAAGAACAGATGCCTCAATAATTGTGCTGTTAAAAAGAATGTGCTGTCATGTTCTGCATTATGTCTCTTTTCTATCTGCTTTTTGTCTGGTTATGTCTAAGCAACAGCCATCTTTTCTCCTCAGCTTTCTTTTAAAACTCAATGTGATAGGGGTATTGTCAAGTTTGAATGAAAGCAAAAGGTAGTCGGGTGGTGTCACTGTAATGCTTTGCCCAGTTAAACACTCTGAGAATTTACTATATTGGTTAGGGATAAAATTTATTTGGAAAGTTTTTCCAGAATATGTGTAAGTGAACTATCTCTAGGTTCACAGAAAAATCCTAAACTAATTTTGCATTAGTGTGTAATGATAAAAGTTGACTTATATCTATCTATGTTTGGTTTATATCTATTGAGATTTCTTAAGAGGTAAAATTTTCCATTTATCAAGAGCAGGCTTTTACTTTTCAATTGCTTTTTAGCAAATATTTTCTATGGAAATAAAATAAAACCCAGAACTTCAAATATTTTTATTTTGTTTTGTCTATCTAACTTCTATGTGAGTGCAAAGATCTAGGCACAGGAAAATGAAATGACTTACCTGAGATTCTAGGGGAAGAATTTCCATTGTGATTCTGAGGCCTCCATCCTGGTATTCTATAAACACTGGAATCGGCACATTATTTTATTTTCACACATGCTATTCTTGTGATATTTATTCTTATGAAAAATTTATTCATTTAGAAAAATATTCTAATTCTTTTCTGTGTATTTTACATTCTCCTCTTGAAAAATTGAAATCATCTGTGCCTGTCAACATTTGTTAAAATATTTCTCTCATTCCATTTACTGACCTTCCTTTTCTCTGTATCACATTATTTTATGTTGACTGATCAGAGCCTGGCATATGGATTCTTCACGAAGAAAGCAGGAAGGCATCTATGTGAATAGATGTTGATACTCCTGCAGACTCAAATTATGCATAAAGGGTCATTTTTTAAATGTAAATCAAGCTAGAAATTTCTAGAAAAAATTTTAAGAGAAATTAACTGTGGATCAATAGGATAAATTAGATATGAGTACTTATTGACCCATCTTGACCCAATTGAATCAATTAAATTGTACCTTATTTAGAGTTCCAAAAATGTGTTCTATTAGACTTGATTTCTGTGAGTTTTTCCCATAAAATAAGATTTCACTGTGAAAAAAACTCCAGAAATGCCAGATAATATATTTTCCTGCTGAGAAATGTATAATGCATATTCATTTACATGGTAGATTTTCAGAGATATTACATAATCAAGAATTTTTTTGATTATGTTTAACTTTTTAAAATATAGCATTTTTTTCTCCTTGCCATACCATACCTAGTGACATGCTGAAGAGTTAGTGCCCAATAGGACATTTTTTAGGAATCTCAGAACTAAAATTTTCTTCCAGTGGGTAATATAGAATCATTTCTAAAAATCATTACTAACATTCAAAGTATGGAAATTTTGGTGAAGCATAAATTATATTTTCTACATGAGATGACAATTTATTTGAATAATTAAGTACTGCTCTAAAATAATGAAAGAAACTTAACTGTGACTGTTTTAAGAGTAAGTACTATTTATTTTTGTATTCCTATCACTTAACATAGTACTATTTGTCAAAGTTTAATATTGCTGAGTTAATAACAGAAAAGAAAAAGATATCTGAAGATTTCAGATCACCTTAGACAAAAAAATGCTCACTTGAATGTTAGGAAGATAGTTAAAATCTATCCCAGTCCATCAAAAATGGCACATTTTCCTAAAATAGCCTATGTTTTCTTTTATGAAATAATTTTAGTCACCAGTAGAGTCTCATTGAGAATGGATACATTCTATTTATATTTTTCTAAGCTAAGAAAAATGTAGAACTATTAAATAGCTATGATAGCTATTCCATAAAAGACTAACTAGCTTTATTTTTTTAATCATGACTATTTTCTATGAGACAATATTAATTAAAGATATATATCTTTTTTCTTGGTATTTTCAATGCAAGTCATAGATTTATTAAAATTTCTATCACTTCAGTGAAAAAAGTATATAAAATTTTTCAGTGGAGTTTTTTGTTATTTATGTTTTAAAGCTACTGGAAATATCATGTAATTATGTCGTGAATATGAGGTCTGGCAAAACATTAATTTGGTGGATTGGAGTCATAGTCCTGACCTAGGAAATATCATTGTTAATACAAGAGGGGCGGGGAAGAGAGAGAGAGAGAGAAAGGGAAAGAGCCTCAGGCAGATGGAAGTATCTCTTTCAAACTGTTAACTGTACAATAGATTATAGTGCCATATAGGTCAGAGAAAAATTTTGACCCTTTGGACACATACCCTTTACTTGTCTTCACTGAATTATTTACTTTTCAGTATTGCCTTTCTTGTTTTTTTCCCCTAGTAGTTATTTAACTATGTCTAGTCATTTTTTGCTCAAGCCTCTGAATGCTTGCATTCTATTTTTATAATGTTTTATTCATTTCAATAAAACTTTCCTCTTCCATTATCATCCAGAATTGGAAATTGTGTATCTTTTTAAAACAAAATAAGAAGAGAATTAACTCTCCTTTCATAGTTTCTTCATTCGATATCTCATTAGATATTTTAAATACCTTTGATTCAATTATTTGTTTTATGTAGGGTGGGGCAAAAGTAGGTTCATAGTTGTTCACATAGAAAATAATACAATAATTAATAAATAATAATACAAGAACAAACTCTGTGTTTCACATACTCCCAACTGTAAAACTGCTTTTGCCCCATACTGTATTCTGCTTTTACTTTCATAAAATATATTTACATATAAATATATATACATATACATATGTATATATAACTATGTATACTTTTATTTTAAACTTTTCAAAGAACAGACTCTATTTAGCCAGAATTTTGAAAAGATTGATACATCAGGTATATCGGATGACTCAAGTACCATGATAAGTACCCATATATACAGTAAGTATCCTAGTGATTGTTGACACAGTATTGGTTATCCATATTATATTAAGACAATTTATCCTCAGTTCTATTTTTCTAAAGCCACATGGAGGTTAAATGGATGGGTCTGTGACAGTGTTTTATGTGTTTATCATATGATTTGGTCATATAACTTAGCAAAGCTGTATTGGTATACCTTGCAGCATATGGGATAGTGAAACAATGATATGAGAAGGCACAGGATAATAGGAGAAGCACATTAAACAGTATAAAATCTTAATGCTTTATGATTATGATATATGAATGAAATTATTAAAGAAATGTAGTGAATATTTACTGGCTGCCTATGCAGTGCCAGGCACTAATGAGCTACTATGTACATACTATGAGAACAATAGAGATATGATTACTCCTTTTTGAGACTTACTGTCTATTTACAATGCATAAATGAATATATGGCAAAATAACTACATTAAATACTTCCTATAAAATGGTGGTGGATAGAGAGAATTCCAGGCAAAGATGGCATAAAATGTAAAGGCTATGAGTTAGAGAAGATCTTGGGAGTATATTCTAGAAACCAAGAAAAAAGGCTAAAAAAGCTAATGTGACTGGAAGGTAATAGATAAGGGGAAAATGATGTGAGATGAAGTAGAGGTTCAGCTATGCAGAATCTTGGTCCATGATGAGGAGTTGAGATTTTAGTCTATGTTTAATAAAAAGTTTTCAGATGCAGGAGTGATACAATTTTACGGTTTTATATTTCTGTGTAGGAAAAATGATTTGATGTGAGTACAAAGTAGAAGCAGAGGTAACTCTTAAGCACATTCAGTCCAGGCATGTTGATTTTTAATTTTTATGTTATTATTTATAATGCAAGTGCCTAACTTCAACTTTTATTGCCTAGGCATCCATTTCAAAGAGACATCCACTTCAAAGACAGCTGTCTCCAATGAGTACTTTGCCAGCCATATAACTAGATAAATAGCCAGGCTGCCTTCCCCCACTGAGGCTCCTTTGTTTTAGAGATCTTGGTTGATTTCAATAACTGACTCTTTGGGCTACATTTTTTCTCTTCCTATGCTTTAAATTTTTGCTTTAGTGTTTTGAATTCACCAATAAAAAGTGAGTCTACTACAAAACCCATCCTAGGTCCCTGCCTTAACCCCGGTAAAGCAGCACCTAAGGCATGCACACTCTCTCTTCCTCTCTCTACCAGTGACCTTGACCTCACTGTGTGGCAGCAGGTATACTGTGTAGTTTTTAGGTCTTGTAAGTAATAAACTTGTATCTTTTCAGAGTTTCCTGATGGTAATTGCTGAAGGGGGTTTTGCAATCATAATAAGAACCACAAACGTGGTCCAACAACAACATTGATTATTGATAGGCTGAGACCAGTACAAGACATGTGGTTAGGGTGGTAGTTATGGAAAAACAGAGAAGTAGATGAAGTAGAAAGAAATTTTTGGAGATGATATGGTACATGGTTGGTGAGATATAGAAGATAAAAGTTTTCTGTATTGAATGATCATATGATTAGCAGTGATTTAGAGAAAAACACATTTGTTGATTTAGATAGTGTAAATTCCATTTGGACTTACTTCTTTAGACTTTCTATTTTAAGATTTCTATGAGATATCTAAGTGGAAATGTAACTCCTTATCACCAATCAATCAATCATCTAACTGCCCATCTATCTGTATACGAGTCTGGGGATTAAAAAGGACAAGTCTAGATTGGAGATCTGAGAGTGTAGATAGAGAAAGGTCACTGGGATTTTGGTAAGAAGGAGTTATCAGTCAACGAACATAAGGAGTGGCCTGAGGGTCAGGGAGAAAGCTAGGAAGTGTAGTGATACAGAAGACTAGAGGGGAAAATATTCCAAGGAGGACTAAATGGCCATCTTTACCAAATGCTGCTTCCAATTTAGCAACCTGGGGCCATTGATAACCTTGACAAAAACCATTTCAATGGAGTTGTGGGGTGCAACCCACATAAGCCTGCACTGAAAAGTAAATGCAAAATGAAGAAGAGGGGACAGAGTATGTGGATGATTCTTTTCATTTTTTTTTTTGCACAGGAATGTAGCAAAATGAGAAGGAAGCTGATGTGGAATGTGGGGTTAATGAAAAGTATTCAGATATATTAAAAATATGAGACAACTTACACATTGTGAGATATTTCATAAGGACAGAGAAATCCAAGAAATAGGATTTAACTCCTGTTGAGTAGTATTCAAGTGTTTTTGTTGATACAGACCATCTCCTATCTTTTTATCAGTACAATAGCTGATTATAAATGTAGGTTACTGACAATAATGATCCACTGAACAACTACTTTGAAACAGCTCTCTTATTTTACACAGCTACAAGTATCTGGAACAATCATGGGAAATGGTAACACATTCTTTGTTATAAGATGACCTTGGTAAACAGCAGCCTTTTATAAAAGACTGTAATGTCATTCAGTGACTCTAGCTGCAATGGAAATAGAATATTTTTGATACATTAATTCCAACTTGTTTGTCTCTCTTGCTGGTGTTTATAGTGATGCTTCTGGAACCCTAACATTGTTGTCACCTCTGCTTTTCAAGTCATTCCAGAAGTGCCTTGTTAAGGAAGAAGCAAACTTGAATAGAAAGTCTTCTTTTACCTTGACAACAAGTGGAGTTCTGCAGTTCTCAAATGCCTCAACATCATGGCAAGGGGGACAGGAAGGAAGATGTATTTTCAGAGGCAGCGTGAGCTGCCCATGGTCCTAAGGCATCCTTTCTCAGTGTTCTTGGCCAAAGTCACCACTAGCATATGTTCTTTCTGTAGTAGCCTCAGAGCAGAAACGGTAGCAGCACTGTTGGGCCCTCCTGAGGAGGAAAAGACATCCAGAGCATCTTCTGTTCTTATATTCTGCATATTTTATTGCTTTTATGAATGGGCATATCAACCCAGGGTTTTGGGGTAGTATATTTTTAAAAAATTCTTGTCTTTTGAAACTGTCTCTGAACCCAGAACTTTTCAGATAAATTTGCCTTTTTTCTCTTTAATTATTGGTGTTTTGAAAGCCTCTACTTGGACTAGTAGTTAAAGCAAGGTAAAAATCTGCATATTAGAATGCAGAATTCAACGAACCGTCAAATGCAGAGAGTCCTCTTATGAACCGAGTGTTATCTATCCCTCAGGGTATTTGGCTGGATGTTTACGGATGACACATAATTTGACATATTTGGATAGATGAGGATGTAGTTCCTTATCTTGGCCAGGGAGATCAGGTTTGGGAACCAGTTCAGCTACACGTCCAAAAGATAAGGGGAAGTTTCCTCTGTTGATGCACTGAAGCACTGTCTCCTCAGTCAGAGATAGTCCTGGGTGGCAGTAACGTAAAGATTTCTGCTACTTGATCTTAAGTGGGGAGGGCCTATCTCTTCCCATTTTACCTCTTCAAAATATGTTGTCTAATTTGATCTATAGGGAAGTCCAAGAGAAGAAGGCAAAACTTGCAAAATAGTGAATTGCTTCCTCTAGGTGGCTGCAGTAAAATCTTTCATGTAGAATTGTGGTGTATGCTTGATTCTCTGAATTATTCTGAACTCCAGGGAACTATGCATGTGGTATTTGGCAATGAAAGACATCTAATCAACATGTTTGCTGCTGTTTTAGGATTTGCTAAATACAGAGGTGCCTCTGCTGTTTCATAAAGGTCGTGTTGTCACATAAATATTGTCTACAAATGCTCATTCACTAAAAGGTGAGGGCTTGAGGAAGAACAGGATAATATGACAGTTTCAGTAAGATGCATTTAAATGCATGCCTTTGATAAGGAGTTGGGAATGAAACTCAGAAAGCATCAATTCTATTATTTTAATTTTTATTTTGTACTTGACCTTTTCATAAAGTGAATTGATAGAACTATAAAACAAATGAACATAGTTAAGTGAACTGATTTAGAAATGATGGACTTTTAAAGCTGATTATTAAATCTACCTTCATGCAAATATTTCAAGCTTTTAGAATGTTAGCCATTATTCATTCTGTGCGTGTGTGTGTGATGTGTGGAATGATTAAAGCAAAAGGACAACAATTTTAAAATGAAAGTTCTTTTTGGTCTTTGATCACTATTCATGTACATGGTTTTGAAGTGAAAATACTATTTTGATGTTATTTTCAATTGTTGTCAGTGGTAAAGTGATTTAATCAAAGTACAAAGTACTCATTGGATAAGGGTTTCTTTGTTTGCTCTTTGTTGTTTAACAGAAGGGTGAGACCTTAGTATTCTACCAAGCCAAGTATTCACTGTCAACATCACGGAACTAACACTCCCCTAGGAGCCAGTCTTTGTTATATCCTTTCATGGACCCATTGCCTACTAAAATTTATACAAGGAAGTACCATACTTATTTGGAGCCATCAGTCTAGATCATACTTTTTCTAGAACTGCCTACTCTGGCCATATTTCAAGCCCTTAGATTTAAAGTTTTTTAATTGAGGTATAGTTGACATATTCTTATGCTTAAGATTTAGCTTTCTTTTTCTATAATATCTGGTTCTCAACACTATTTGATTGACTATGGCTTCATTCCCTGGCTCTTGCCATCCCTGACTTTATTGCGTAGAAATGGGTATGAGCACACCTTGTTTTGGGGCCTCTGATTCCAATCCTGACTCAAATATAGCCCTGGTGACTTCACAGAGCATGCTCAGACAGATTGTTGTTGATTCTACGTCACCTTGCCTCACTTCCATATGACCGTTTAAACCCTTTTGTGAATAGTCACCGGGTGTAGCTCCAGGTGCCAGAGCAGCCACTGAAGTTTGGCAGTGAACTAATAAATTTCATCCCGACCTAACCACTATAGTCATCACTTGTATGTTAAAAGAATGACCAATAGATTAATCAGAAGATCAGCTTCAACCTTATTATCCCCATAAGAATCTTCTAAAATCATTTCCTTTTTTTAACAATAAGTTTAAAGTATATATTGAGGAGAATAGCCAGGATAAGGACCATAACTTTTCTATAAGCAGTTCTCACAGTGTTGTCCTTTTAGGGGATCCACGAGATCAGGACTATTTTCATAGTGATCCTAGAATGTTACTTTTCTTTTCCGTTCTCATTCATGCATGGATATACAGCAGTTTCCAGAGGCTGCATGAAGTGATGATACTATTGCTGTACAGCTAATGGAGCATGCTTGTCTCAGTTTTTGAAACTTGTCTCAGTTTTAGTTTCAAATATGCTAAATAGCTATGGATATAACCTGTAGATACTTTGAGATCTTCTTTTATTTTTAAGAATATAAAAGAATTTGAGACCAAAAAATTTCTGAATTTCTAATTTGTGTCATTGAAATTCATGCCCTGCTACTTGAATTTAGGATCTAAAAGATAAAGTATTTCTCAATGTTTTCTCTCTAAGGTTTTCATTACTTCAAATGAATGAAAATGACTTGTTTAGAACTTTTTCTTTCAAGGAAACAATAAGAATTAAAAAATGTGAAATTATATGAAATCTATGGTATTTTTAACACACATATAACAAAATAATTAGAAGGTAGCTTCAGATGTCAGACTCCACAGCACTAACAAGATTCGCACGCTGCCAGTACCTTACGTAAGCTGTGCTTCAACTTCCTCGTCTGTAAAATGCAGATGATATTGTCAGCTATGTCAAGTGGTTGTTAATGATATGTGAGATAGCACATTTAAAAAAATTTTGTTTTTTAATTGAGATATACTTGATGTATAACATTATATTAATTTTAGGTGTACAATATGGTAGTTTGATAAATGTATACATTGCAAAATGATTAACAGTAATTTTAGTTAAAATTAATCATGCATAGTTACATTTATTTTCTTATGATAAGAACTTTTAAGATCTACTCACTTAGCTAATTTTAAATATACATTGTGGTATTGTTAAGAAAAATCACCATGAGATAACATATGTAAGGCACTTAGAGCACTGCTTAGCACATGGTGGCATGCAGTAAATATTTACAATTAGCCACAACCACTATTTCTACCCATTTGACTAATATTGAATGAAAGTTTAAATTTAGAATTGGTGTCAATATTTTTTCTGAGGTTAATTATTTTGGAAATAACAATTAAAACCTCAGAGGAAGTTCAATATGGTTGTATATTTTCCCTACACACAAATTTGGGGAATATTTTTCATTTATTAAGTGGTTAGAATGAAACCTGGGCCTTGGAATTATTCTTCAATTCTTTAGTTGGATTAGTTTAGGATAGCAGACCATAGGATAGAAACAGTGTTTAAAAGAGAAGGGACAGCAATGATAAATATTTGACAGTCTTAATATAATAGAATAAGGACATAATAATATGACTTATAACTTTAGGTTACTCACTGGTTAAACTGCTTATTCTAAGTCTAGAAAGAATAATGGAAACTGAAGTCCTTATTATGTGCCATGTTCAATTATTTGGAGTTGCTATTTTAAGGCCAAAATGTGCCTCCAAATTACGAACACTCACTTTTACTCCAACTTATAGTCCTGAGATTTGTATTAAAAACTACAGCATAGACAAGTGACTTTTGGTATGGTAAGGTCCAGTTTGTTGAGGATAATGATTTGTGACATGATCCTGAAGAAGCTGCTATAATTGACATAATCCAAAAGTAGCAATCTGATTATAGTAGGCTCTATTGAGCTTTCATTTAAACTAATTCTATCTTGAACTTTGGAAATGATGTCATGGCATCTCACTATATACATCTTCCTCGTATACAAATTAAAAGCAATATACACTGAAATTTTACATGAGAAGTTTTGAATGGACAAAATTTGGATGGCTTTTGTATTCAGATAATCCACAATTCAATTGGAGAAAGGACGCCTTTGGGTTATAATATGATGGAATTGGACCATAGCCTCAGGACTGTCTGAATTCTTCCTTCATATAGTTCCCAGAGAGGAAAAATCAATTCAAAATATGTTATTATTTACTGGGCATCATCCAACCCACAGAGATTCTGGTAGCATCTACTAATTATTCCCTTGCTTAGACTATACAGGTCATAGTAACAGAATAAAGTCAGTTAAAATACATATTATACCTAGTTTCAGTCTGAGCTCAAACTGAAACTTTTGTTCTTAAAAAATTTATGCAGAGGACTACCAATCAAACATGTACTCATCAATGGAGAGCAGAAGAGAGCTCAGAATTGAGTAATGGAGTAGCTTTGGCCACCAGCCTAGATCTTTCTTACTTGGTACACCTTTCTCCAGGTGTTACCTTCAGATCAGTCAGCTGGATTGGAGAAGAGGGCATCATCTTTCTCCCCAAAGAGAAAGGAGGCATAGAAAACAAGAGCTGCTTTTTTGTCCAGCACTGTCAGTGATATGAAGGGTAGGAGGGCCAGCCACATGCTTGCTGACCTCCACCTTCAAAACACAGGATCATAAAATGTTCTTACATAGTAGCATTTCTCCTTGAGGTGGTATAGGTGTAGGAAAAAAGATGTTGAAGGAAGCTGTGAGCTTCTCTTTAACCAATGAATTTAACCCATATTGTTAAATAAGTGCTTCCAATTTACAGTGCATCCAAGTAGGATCATAGAATTCAATATAATTGGCATAAGGAGAATATTTTTTTCACCTGTGGCAGTTGGAAATAATATTCAGAATCTATTTCCCTAGATGATATGATCTATGCTTAGATTTTTATTTTCATCTAACGATTGCAGAATACAAGTATCTTTTTTGTACTCCAAATATCTATTGGTTACATTTGTGTTGAATCCACATATGTATCCCACAGGCACTTCAAAATCAGCTTTTTAATGATTGATTTATAATGTCAACCTTCTAAACCAACTACTTATATTTCCTATCATCAGTCCACATTTCTCATCAGCTAACTTTGAGGTCTTTTTAGACTACACCACTCTTTCATTTTCCAAATTAAGTTGATCACCATGTCCAGCTATTTCACCTCTCAATCATCTGCAATCTCCACCCCTTTCTCTCCATCTGCACTTTGAGGTCAAACATTCATTTTCTTTCATTAAAACTGTCTTCTCCTAAATATTGCTTTTTAAAAGACCATCCTCAAAAATGCTATGGGATAAGATATCATGCCATTATGATAAAATTGTACCAATAATTTCTTTAGTTTTATGAGGAAAAGGAAAGCAAATTAACTATACCGAGTACTCACCATATTTTTGGTACTATGCTTGAAATTAGAAATATTGTATTTTATTTAATCTTCCCCACAGTCCTGTGAATGGGCATAATAATCTCAGTTTTGCAGGGGAAGAAGCTGAGCTTTAAAGTGGTAGTAACTTGCCCAACTTATTAAGTGGGCATGCCAGGATTTGAGTCTAAGTTTGGCTGTTTCCTTCTCTGATTCTCTTTTATGTTCCATTTGCATTCACAGAGCCAATCAACTTATGACTCCGGCTTTTAGTATGCACTATTCTCTGTGTGTTCACGTTCCTCCACTCACTCTTCAGTTCCACTTTCCTTCTTCTTCTCTGTAAACCTTGCTTTAAAACAAACTACCTCTTTCATCCTTCTTTGATTTCCCTGGGTTTCTCCTATTTGTGTATAGCTTCATTATGGCAGATAAAATGCTTTATTGTGGTCATTTTTGTGTTTCATGCTTTCTCAACAGCCTGTGATATCTCCAAGTGTAGGGTCTGTCTATTTTCAACTGAGAATGTCTTCAACATTGCAGTGTCTCAAACAAAGCAGGCACAGTAAGTACTTGGCCAGACAAATACATAACTGTTGAATAAACATTGAATGAAGAAAAGCAATCACAGTCATTCACAAGATTCTACCAATTCTGCTGAAGTTTGTCATGAGCAAACATTTACCTTTTGTCTTCTTCCCAGTAGAATGTAGGCTTCATAAAAAGGGTTTTCATATGATTTTTTCACTGCTGTGTCTCCTGTACCTACAACTGTGCCAGACTCATAAATTCATTCAATAATTGTATATTGAGTAAATTAATTTCACCATATCAATAATTCTTATCATCTGTGTAAGAGGAAAGTGTTTGCTCTAAAGTCCATTTCATCCCTTTAGGTCAATTTGTTCATTGTAATTTTTTTTAAGATTTTATTTATTTATTTTCAGAGAGAAGAGAGGGAGGGAGAAAGAGCAATGTATGGTTCCCTCTCACATGGCCCTCATTGGGGACCTGGCCCGCAACCCAGGCATGTGCCCCTACTGGGAATCGAACCGGGACCGTCTGGTTCCCAGCCCATGCTTGATCCACTGAGCTACACTAGCCAGGCTGTTCATTGTAATTTTTGAGTGTGAAATATCTGCCTAGTACCATGATAAATACTGGGAATAAAAAGATGAATGAGTCTTAAGGAGCTTACATTTTAATAGATGATTAGTGATAGTGTCAATATAGTTAATTTTATGAGATACACTGATGATTGAAATAGTTTTATAGTATCATGCTAATTTTTAATTTCACAAATTTCTTCCAAATTTTACTGATTAATGTGTGGTCCTCCTCAGGAGTTATTTATGTGGTAGAGTAATAATTCAACACAAAAGAAGTGGTGGCAATTACAATATGCCAATATATTGCCCCTTCTTTCTTTTGTGAATTCATTAAAATTTCTGAAAACCTGAAGTTTTGAAAAAAAACTTCAAGGGATTTCTCTGTTAATGTGAAAATTTACATTTTCATTTCTGGGAAAACAACCATTATCATAGTTAATTTATCTAAGAGAAATTCTATATATAAATAATCCATAAAATCAATAATTTTTAGTCACTGTTTATAACAATCCACTACAGTAATTTCCAAAAAGCATGAGCAAGGTGCCATTGTTAGTTTCAAGGTATTTTATCTTAAACACTCTTTCCATAAGTCAGAAAAGTAGAATGAAATGTTTGATATTAAATAAAAAAATAGTGAGAAAGATGTTATTAAGAATTGCTAAGAAAGCCCAATCATTTTCACAAAAGGACTAATTCATTTTAAGAGAAACAGTAGTACTTTCTTTTCTCTCTCTCTCTCTCTTTTTTTTTTTTTTTTTTGGTCTGTCGATTTTATTTATCGTAAGTTGTGGTACAAGGACTAGATATTTGAACTCCATTATAGCTATGGCGAGTTTTAGATGATGTCATAGCATCTTGGTCTTGATTTTTTAGACTGTGTGGGTACTAATGGGTACTAATGACAGGTGTTCAAGAATAAAATGTATCCCCGTGTGGTTTGTGATTTAACTAGCAGTTGGATTGTATATATACCTCTACTTAAACACTTATTTAAAAAAATCACATTTAACAATAAGCAGCACTAAGTGATAAAGTATTTCTGGAAAAGAGACCCAGTTCTTTGCAGATTCTCAAAAAATTTTTGGTATGATGCTGGTTTAAAATTGAAATTAAATCCATGTCATCAAGCCCTATAACTAAAATAGCACATTTCTGGAGTGCCAACTTATTTAGAAAGTATGGATCTCAAACATATTTTTTCTCATCCTTATTGTAGTTTCTTAATGTAGCCCCTTCCTTAACAGACATGCAGAAAAAAAAGTTGTAACTTACCTTCTGAACTGTAAAGCTGACAATGACACCAGTTAACACGTGTTAGCCTAACTTGTAAAAGTCCCAATTTGCTGGCAGTATTGTAGCCTTTACAATGAAAATCAATGAGTTAAATTGGGTAGAACAAATAGGGTGACAAAGGGTAATGATGAATGGCAGAAAGAACGAGCAACCTGCAATTTAGGAACCAATAAAATCATTGTAGTTAGCACTGGACAACAACTTGATGAAACATATTAGATAGTTAATTGTATGTTTTAAAAGTGGTAGCCAAGGATTTTATTGTTTTCTTTTTTCCTGTGAAGTTAAAAGAAAGATTCTTTATTGAGTATTTGGTTTGGATGAAAAATCAGGATCTTATTCAAGTGAGAATTATAGAGGAAGCCATTTGCCAAGGGCATTAAAAGATTGAGCTGGGTAACTGGAGCACTTCCAGGAATAGGTTTCATTTTCACCAGATTGAAAAACAAATCAATTGCTTATTAGCAGTGTAGTTCTGTAAACAGAGTGTTCATTTTGATGCTGATGTCAGATGTGTATTACAGATCTATGTGATTTGATAAATACACCCTGAATATGATTCTTCACCATTGAGCATTTGCAGGAAGGAACAAATTGTACAATCTTCACCTCTGAATCAATTTTTAGTTAGGAAATCATAAAGGAGTGTACAGGTCTGGGGAGTAAAGTTTGGAGAGCTAGGGTTTCTCAGAACTTCTACAAGTAGTCTCCCCTGCTGGCCTCTGTGATATCAGACTTGACTGAGGCTTGATGGGAGTAAAATTAATGATTGATGTTCTGTGAGGCAAACCATCAGTTTTGCAGGTCCATTCTCACTGTCATCTTTGAGGTTTAAAGTCAAGTGACAACTGGTAATTGATAAAATTTTATACTAACTCATTCTGAGGGCCACTGAAAATATTCCAGGCTGCAAGATACTTAAACAACTCTATCAGATCATACAGATACACTCCATTATCTATCATGGCATTAGGCTTCAGGATGTTCCCATTAAACTTAGATGCAAATCAGGATTTCCAGAGAGAACCTGGAAATGATGGGATGAGGAAGCCAGCCCCAGCATGTTGACTTGGGGTGTATTCATGTGTCTCAGAGTTTATTCTGTGTGATGTTGAACAACAGATAGGTGTATAACAATACTGCTGTTATGGCAGGTAAGAGCAAAGGGCTGCCAAGCAGGACCAGCTTCACAGACATGTGACCAGTGAGATTACACACTTCCTGGCACTTAGAAAAGTCCTACATCGCTTTAATCATCTGCCATCACTTTCTTGAAACTTTACTTTTTGAACAATAAATACTTTTTGAGCATTTTCCAGTAGTTACCCATTTTCTTTTCAAGTTTATCATGTAGGTGGAATTGTTTAAGTATACATGTTAACATGGATTTTTCTTTAATTATTTCAAGTATAATGAGATTGTTAGGTCATTCAAGGCTGTATCATGAGCAAGCTGATGTTTCAAGGTCTTTGCAATAAAATCTCAAAGACTCATAAGAGAAACTTGAATATGAAAGACATGCCAAAAGTTACTCAAAAAGTTGTTAAAGGTCAAATAAACCATTTAAATTAAAACATAAAAGACTTTTTGGAAGGTGTGAATAAAAATAGTAAAAATGCTTTTGATGTATCTGATTGTAATTTTTAAATTAATTTTCCAATTAAAGAGAACAAATTCATTGAGATGATAAAATCAATAGAATTTATCCTGGTATCTAGAAATTAATAGTAAGAAAACAACTTTCAGATTACACCAAAAGTAGTGATTCACTAAAAAGATTAGAAAATTTCTGTATAAATTGAAAAAGTTTTGATGTGAAAATCCAAATATTCTGGGGTTTTGGTCAAGATGGCAGCATAGGTAAGTGCAGTACTCAAATCCTGCCACTTACAACTAAATCACAGAACCATCATTCAGAACCACCTTAAGTCTAACAGAAGTCCTATAACTAAGGATATAAAGAAGAAGCCATATCGAGACTGGTAGGAAGGGCAGAGACTCAGTAGAGTCTGGCACTAAACACACATGTGTCAGATAAAAATCAGGAGAGATATCTCAGTATCTCAGATGGAGAGGTCCCTCAGAGAAGCAAGGGGTCCCAGCCCTGCCCCAGGCGCCCAAGCTCAGGGTTACATTTCCAGGAAGAGAAATCTCTATAACTTCTGACTAAAAACCATCTGGGATTGTGACTGATACAGAGGGCTGCTTGAGTCACAAGTGTTTCTTTTAAATGGCCTGTGTACAAACTTACTCAGACTCACTTGCTCTGAGTTTTAGTTCTGGAGCACTAGGGATGTATGGGGAAGAACTGAGTAGTCTGGCATGGGGTGAGAGCTGGAAGAACAGCTTTCTCTCAGACATACATACTGACAGAGGCCATGGTTCTTTTTCTGGGCTCTCCCCCCACAGAGCCAGCAGGTTGGCACCATATCTGAGTTTCCATGAACCTAGTGAACACTGTTTGCCCTGCCCTGGTGATATCTGAGACTTCGCCCCAGCCAACTTTCAGGCCCAACATAAGCTGTTACCAGGGGCTTTTTGATACAAACAGCTTACCTTGTCTCATGATTCAGACTTCCTAAAATCTCTTAAGCAGTATCTGGCCTTGTGCTGCTGTGTACCTCTTGCTAAGTTGGCCCAGGCCTGGTTTTAGTGACAGCCAGCCTTGATTCACAGCTTGGCCTCTCTTGAGCATCTCCAAGCCCAGCACAAATAGCAGCCATCTGCAGATTTCTTTGTAGCTCATGCCGGGTGGCTGACGTTGGCCTGAACCTCTTGGAGGGCCCCAGGGCCAGCACACCTGTGGACAGCTTCAGATCATGCAAAACGGTGCCTGACCTCTTCCACAAGGGACATACTAAAGGGACAGACTCAGTAGGTACCAGAGTCCTGCTGAAGTAAGTCCTGCTCTGTGGGGTAAGCCCATGCACAGCTGATCCTCCATGGTGGTCACAGCTTGTTCTTGGAGCCAGTGAGCCTGGAGGTAAATCTGTTCCATTGATGCACCCACAAAAATCAAAGCTCATCTATAATAGGAGGATAAACAGCTCATACAGGGGGTGCACTTAGGGTGCCCAGGTTGGGTGATCCACAAGGCTGTGCCACTGGACCTCAGGACATCTACTGCATAAGGCCACGCTACTGAGTCTGGGGTTTGTTGCTGCTCTATGTAGTACATTGAAACAAACACAGGGAGACAGCCAAAATGAGGAGACAAAGAAACAAGTCCCAAATGAAAGAACAGAACAAAACTTCAGAAAAAAAAGACCCTAAACAAAATGGAAACAAGCAATCTACTAGATGCAGAGTTCAAAACACTGGTTGTGAGGATGCTCAATGAACTTAGTGAGAATTTCAACAGCATAAATAAGGACATAGAAACCATAAAAAATAACTAATCAGAAAAGGATACACTGACTGAAATGAAGAATAATGAAGGGAATCAATAGCAGAGTAGGTAAAGCCAACAATTAAATCAGTGATTTAGAATATAAGGAAGCAAAAAACAACCAAACAGACCAGCAAAAAAAAAAAAAAAAAGCCAAAAAAAATGAGGATAGTATAAGGAGCCTCTGGGACAATTTCAAGTGTACTAACATTCACATCATGGGGTACTGGAAGGAGAATAGAGAGAACAAGAAATTGAAAACCTATTTGAAAAAATAATGATGGAAAACTTCCTTAATATGGTGAAAGAAATAGATATACAAGTACAGGAAGTGCAAAATCCCAAACAAGATGAACCCAAAGAGGCCCAAACAAAGACACATCATAATTAAAATGCAACAGGTTAAAGACAAAGGGAGAATCTTAAGGCAGCAAGAGAAAAGCAGTTATTTACCTACATGGGAGCTCCCATAAGACTGTCAGCTGATTTCTCAAAAGAAACTGCAGGCCAAGAAATATTCAAATTGATGAAAACCAAGGAACTATAACCAAGACTACTTTACCCAGAAAAGCTCATTTAGAATCAAAGAACAGATAAGGAGCTTCCCGGACAAGAAAAAGCTGAAGGAGTTCATCACCACAAAACAAACCAGTACTAGAAGAAATGTTAAAGCGTCTTCTGTAAGAACAGAAAGAAATAAAAATATCAAAATCTGAATAATAAAATGGCAATAAAAGCATATCTACCGACAATGACTTTAAATGCAAAAGGATTGAGTACTCCAATCAAAAGACATATGGAGGCTGAATAAATAGCAAAACAAGACTCTTACATGTGCTGCCTATAAGAGACTCATTTCACATTGAACAAAACACAGACTATAGTAAAGGTATAGAAAAAGATATTTCATGGAAATGGAAACAAACAAACACAAAAAAGCTTATACCAAACAAATTAGACTAACATAAAGGTTATACAACAAGAGAGAAAGAAGGATTCAACAATTCCACTTCTGGATATTTATCTGAAAAAACTCAAAACACTAAATCAAAAGACATGCATCAATATGTTCATTGCAGCACTATCTATAATAGCCAAGATGTGGAAGCAACATGAGTGTTCATCATAATAATGGAATATTACTCAGCCATAGAAAAATAATGAAATCTTCCTATCTGCAACAACATGGATGTACCTAGAGGTCTATCTAATATTGTGCTGACTGAATTAAGGCAGACAGAAGAGGACAAGTGCCATATGATTTCACTTGTATGTGGAATATAAAAACCAAAAAAACAAGCAAAAGAGAAAAAATTCAAATACTTGATAAAAATACATTCTCTCTATAATCATACATATTGGTACATAATATACTTATATACATAATAATGCACAAATATGTAATATTAGAGTTCATATATAAGAGATTTTATAGCGTTATTCCCAAATCTAACATTATAAAATTTTACATTACTGATAACAAAGAGTGAAGCTGAGAGTCTCTTTTCTATACTATCAATTTAAAAGTTTTGATTCATTTCTAGAAGGAAGACTATTATCTTTTTACTTCATATATATAAAATATTATGGAATATCAAACTGTTGTATAAAGAGACCATCAAAGGGTATATAGCTAAAAATGTGGGTAAAAGTATTACAAAGTTCTGTTAGTACGTTAATTAATAAACTACAATATGCCATTTTTGTTGATTTTGGTGATATTTGTGGTTGTGAGCTACTTAAAATTTGTAAATTTTTATAGCTTTATTTGTTATTCTAAGCAAATATTTACTTCTAAAAAATCTAATTTGATAACTTGTAATTTTGCACATTTTTTAAGTGTGAACTGCTTCCTCCCCCAATTTTATGTTCTTCAGGCCCCACAAAATTTGGCTTCATCTCTGCTCATTTATCATGTTAGAGATTAAATGAGGACACTTTATCTGGGTTTCTGATACTAGAAGATAATGCTCTCATCTTAAACTTAACAAAGATCCTGGACTCCTTCTAGTTGCAAACTAAATAGGAAATATTTTCAGAAGTGAAGAATTGCTCCACAACACTGCCTTGCTTTCTTCAGCTTTGGGCTTTTGGGAGCATTTGGCAATATTCCACATTTCTTAAATTAAGGAGTTTAGAGACCCAATGGTGAAAAGGCATATAGTGACCATAAACATCATCTAATCCAAACTTTTTTTGTAAATGGAAAGAATGAGGTTCAGAGATATCACACTATTGGTAAACAGAAGAGCTGGCAGTGGAATGCAGATTTAACTCATCCAGTTCTCATCCTGTTAACTTTTCTTATTCATTCAACCAGTTGAATGCTTATGAACTGCCAGATACTCTGTAAGGTACTAAAGATTTAGCAGCAATCAAAACAGACAGTGTTTGCTTGCTCACATAGTAGTACAGAAGGCAGATAATCAAGAAGAGTAAAATATAGTAAGTACTGGACTAGAGATTTCAGCTTTTTGTCACCATGTCTGAGACCTGACCTGTACATGGTAGATCCTTATAAATGAGACCAGCAACTTGAAGCTATTTTCAGTCATATTCTGGAAAACTCTCCATTGTTCTTTTAGGACACCTGAATGTCAAAAACTCAAAGGTCATTGGTGTTCTGTGGTCACGCCTTTCACCTTATTAGGTGATTTTATTTTACTCAGGTTATTTTGGTGGAAATTTATTTCTAAAAGTTCAGCAGTAACATTACATTTTTTAAAAAGATTTTATTTATTTATTTTTAGAGAGAGGGGAAGGGAGGGAGAAAGAGAAGGAGAGAAGCAGCAATGTATGGTTGCCTTTCACATGGCCCTCACTGGGGACCTGGCCTGCAACCCAGGCATGTGCCCTGACTGGGAATCGAACCGGGACCGCCTGGTTCCCAGCCTGCACTCAATCCACTGAGCTACACCAGCCAGGGCAGCAGTAGCATTACATTTTGATGGAGTCTTAACACTTTAAAGTTGACAATAAATGCCAAAAACTGTTTTATTTTTAAAACTCTCCAATGAACAAAATGCATGTAAAACATTGCAAATAGTTAATGTTGACATCAATATTTGTATTGATAATAATAATGCATATACTGTAAGTGAAAGAATAAAATGTGGCACTCTCCAAGGAGATGAAGATCTAAATAATTGATAGTAAAGAACAGAACATTATTTTTACTAGAATATGTGAAGAAATACAATTCAAAACTACTGAAAAAGTCATTATAGAAGACTAATATGGCATTTAGTTAGAAGCTCTAGACAAAAGGACCAACATTCAGATAATTATGAGAGATATTTCTAATAATTTTATTGTTGTGACTCTTTAATATTGACTATCTATTCATATTGAGGCAGAATTTCTGGGAACATGAAAGACAAACAGAAGGCTTGAAAAGGGTAGAAAGCCCATTCAATGTACATATATAGCACATCTAAGAGAAAAAGGAAGGGACTTAAATAAAGTTGTGCAGCAGGAGGGATTCTTTTACCTGTGAAGGTAGATGTGCTTGGTAAGTAACTTTCCATTGAGAAAATGACCTTTGAGTCAAAACCTGAAGAAGATGAAGGAGTTATGGACGGGTATTTGAAGATATGGTGTCAGGGGGGGAGAGCATTCCAGAAACCCATGCAAACATCCTAAGATGAGGATGTAACCAGTGGGCTTATTTTTTCCTCTGACCTATGTCAAGTACCTAGTATGATGTCTGATAAATACAGGGATGAAAAAAAGTAGGTTTATGGTTGTTATTATGGAAAATACAATAATTAATAAATAACAATACAAGAAGAAACTGTGTTTACTCATAAAGGTAAACCTACTTTTGCCACCAACTGTATATTTGTTAAATAATGAATGCTAATAATATTGGAATTTACATCAGTTGTGGAATGCCTTAGTGACATATTAAAGAGAAGAAACTTAACAAGAAAGAGAGAGGTATCACACTGAAAGTTTTGAGATGTAATGTGAAGAAGCAGTGCGGTAGGAAGCCAAACTTGTATTAGAGGTTAGCTCATGTTCCTCTGGAGAGAGACAAGAAGCCAAGGAAGTCAGACACCACTGAAAATAATATGTGGTGATTAAGATCTGAAGTAGGAAAAAAGAAGCACAGGTAGGACTTGAAGTCTGGTTACTGTTAATGAATAAAGTTGATTTTATGTGATTGGGAAATTATCAGTCATAAAGAAAAAGTTGTGATTTTAAAAAATTATTTATTTTTAGAGACAGGGGAAGGGAAGAAGAAAGAGAGGGAGAGAAACATCAACCAGTTGCCTCTCACATACCCTCAAATGGGAACCTGGCCCACCAGGCATGTGCTCTGACCTGGCATGTGCCTAACCCACTGAGCTGCACCAGTTAAGGTAAAGCTGTGATTTTTTTAGGAAAACCTGCATAATCATTTTAGGCCAAGTACAATAGATTTGCGGTGATGCTAGAACCCACAAGAAAATAATCCAGTGTTCAGTAGAGCTGTAGTCAAGAACCTCAGGTGTTAATAAGATGTTGGAGTCATCTGCAGAAGGAAGAGAGCTGAATTATGGAGGTGAGTGAGGAAGAGACTATGGATAAAGAAAAGCAAACATTCAAAATGGAACCTAGGGGACTGCTCATAATTACAGAAAAGTTACATTACTGAATTGTGGAGAAGCCAGAAACATGGGAGGAGAATTAGTATGACAGAATCTGGTTAAAGAGAATGAGTACTGAAAGAAAGATTCTGAGCTTAAAAAGAAAAGATTATTAAAAGGGTGTGTCTGTACTATGATTTTAGTAGAGTAAATTGTAAGAAATTGATGATCAGAGTTTAGAGTAGACATTTTTAAGAATGAAAATTACAAGGTTTTTTGTTTGTTTTTCAACCATCCAAGAGCTCAGCACATTTGTTTGAAAAAGAAAAAAGCCCATGAAAGGCAAGAGACTGATACTCATAAGGCAAAATTCCCCTTGATGAAATAAGGAAAATATCCATATTAGAAAGGAGAAAATTCCTCAAGGAATTTTACCAGTATTGCTTTCACCGAGAGATTGATAACTGGGGACCCAGGACCCCAGTGCCTGTCTCATTGCTCTTATTCTTTGGTTGAAGCTGTGTGTGTTTGAGAACTTGGAACAGATTGGTCCAGTAGGTAATGGGAAGCTGATGTTGAGGGAGGATAAGCATTATTCATGCTGTAAAAGCCTCAGAAGATACTGTTAAAATATCTATAACTGCAGATATATCCACAACTGTACTTCATTGAGACTGCTTGGAAACTAATGTCTGCTGGCATAATTGATTCTATTAGTGTGGGAAAAATGATTTTCGTTAATAAGGACTTCATCAGAAGATCTCAAAGTATTTAATAAAAACACTAACTATCTATGGATTTTTATGCAAGTTCAGAAACTTTAACCATAAATAACAACTATATTCTTTCTCTAGAATTCTTTCCTAAATATTAAGGAGTAAACATTAAATTCTTAAAGTGTTAGATCAAGTATTCACTTTGAAAGGAGACTGAACTGAGCTTTAATACCACTTTTGTCACATGCTGGCTGAGAGATGATGAGCAATTTACTTACCTAGTCTATTTCTTCCCTTATAAAGTTACAGATAATAATAACATTTATAAAACGCCACCTGTAGTGCTGAGAACATAGTAAGTCCAATACTGATAAATGTTGATATCCCATCTCTATAGTGGTGATTTTCAACCTTTTCATCTCATGGCACACAAAAACTACTAAAATTCTGCAGCACACCAATAAATATATTTTTTGCTGATCTGACAAAAATAGGTATAATTTAAAATCATTCACACTAGATGGCTATTTTTGTGTTAGCTGTTATTTTTTTATTTGAAAATATAGGGAAGTGCTTTTCAATCTTTTTCATCTCATAGCACACATAAATTAATTACTAAAATTCTGTGGCATGGAAATGTATATTTTTTGCCAATCTGACAAAAAATTGTTATAACTTTGATTTTTTTCTACACTGTATAGCTACTATTGTGTTGGCTGTAGTCATTTGTTTTTATTTGACAATGTAAGGGAAAAGAGGTCAGTGCCCCAGATTAAGTAGTCAGGTATTGCATATTTTAAAAATTCATTTGGCAAACCAGTGTGACTGCTCAGCATAGCAGTTGAAAATCTCTGTTCTGTAGGAAGGATTTTATCACTAAAATTCTGATTAAAAGTTTGTCTATCTTGTTTATCTTTTCAAAGAACCAGCTCGATTTTATTGATCATTTTTATTGTTTTCTTAGACTTTATTTCATTTATTTCTGCTCTGATCTTTATTATTCCCGGTCTTCTACTCTGGGACTTGCTTGCTCTTCTTTTCTTTTCTTTTTGTTTTCCTAGTTTTCCTTTAAGTGTAAAATTAGATTATTTATTTGGTATTTTTCTTGCTTCTTGAGGTAGACTTGTAATGCTGTGAATTTTCCTCTTAAGGCTGCTTTTGCTGTGTCCCATAGAATTTGGGTTTTTTGTTCACATTTTCACTTCTTTCAAGGTACCTTTTGACTTTTACTTGATCTCATTGTTAACCCATTCATTCTTAGTAAAGTGTATTTACTCTTCATGTTTTTGTCTGTTCCTTATTCCTCCCACTGTCGTTGGAAAAGATACTTTATATGATGTCAATCTTCTTAAATTTATTGAAATATATTTTGTGGCCTAACTTGTGATTTACCCTAGAAAATGTTCCATGTGCTCTTGAAAACATGTATTCTGCTGCTTTGGGGTGAAATCTCAGGAAGTATCAATTAAATCCATCTGATCGAATGTGTCATTTAAGTTCACTGTTTCCTTGTTCATTTTCTGTCTGGAAGATGTATCCATTGATGTCAGTGAGGTGTTAGAATCCCTTACTATGACTGTATTACTATCAGTAGTTCCCTTTATGTCCATCAAGATTTGCTTTATATAGTTAGATGCTCTTATGTTGAATGCATAAATGTTTACAAGGTTTATATTGTCTTGTTGGGATGATTCTTTTATCATTATGTAGTATCCTTCTTTCACTCACAACCATACCTTGGTTTCAAAGTTGGTTTTGTTAGATACAAGTATTGCTACCTAAGCATTGTTTTATTTTCATTTGTATGAAATACCTTTTCCATCCCTTTATTTTTAATCTGTGTGTATCTTTTGTTCTGTGGTAGGTCTCTTATAGATAGCATATTCATTAGTATTGTTTTCTTATTCATTTAGTTACCCTATGTCTTTTAATTGGAGCATTTAAGCCATTTACTTTTAAATTGGTTATTTATAGGTATATATTTATGGCCAATTTATTCTTTTAACTATATTCATCTATTGTTGTTTTTGCTGTTTTCTTCTTATTCTTCCCCTCCCCCTTCCCCTGTTGCCTTTCCCTTCCCCTCCCCTTTCTACCTCCCCCACCCCCTCCCACTGCCTCCCCTCCCCCACTGCCTCCCCCTCCCCCTTCTTCTTCTCCTTCTTCTTCTGACCTTGTAACATTTCTTGTAATACTGGTTTGATGGTAATAAACTCCTTTAGCCTTTTCTTGTCTGGGGAGCTCTTTATTTCTTCCTCAATTTTAAATGATAACCTTGATGGGTAAAGTAATCTTAGTTGTAGGTCATTATTTTTTTTTATCACTTTGAATATTTCTTGTCAGTCACTTCTGGCCAGAAATGTTTCTGTTGAAAAATAAGCTGATAGTCTTATGGGATATCCCTTGTAGGTAACTAACTGATTTTCTTTTTCCTGCTTTTAAGGTTCTATTTTTGTCTTTAACCTTTGCCATTTTACTTATGATGTGTCTCGGTGTAGGCTTCTTTGGGTACATTTTGTTTGGGACTCTCTGTGCTTCCTGGACTTGTGTATCTTTTTCCTTCACCTGGTTAAGAAAGTTTAAAGTCATTATTTCTTCAAATAGATTCTTGATTCTTTGCAGTTTCTCTTCTCCTTCTAGACTTCAATGGTGCAGAATTTACACTTTATGTTGTCACACTTCATGTTGTTTCAAAGGTCCGTTAAACTATCCTCATTCTTTTTAGTTCTTTGTTTTCCTGCTGTGATTGGGCATTTTTTTTCTACCTTGTCTTCCAAATTTCTGGTTCAACCCTCCGCTTCATCCAACCTACTGTTTATTCCTTCTACTGTATTCTTCATTTTAGATATCATATTCTTCATTTATGACAGGTTCTTTTTTTATGGTTTCTATATTTTTTATGCTTGCTATCCCTTTGTTGAAGTTCTCACTAAGTTTCTTGAGTATCCTTATAACTATTTTTTGAACTCTATATCTGGTAAATTGCTTGCTTCTGTTTCATTTAGCTCTTTTTCTGGGATTTCTCCTGTTTTTTCACTTGGGGCACATTTCTTTGTGTCCTCATTTTTTGACTGCTTCTTTGTGTTTATTTTTATGCATTAGGTAGATCTGCTATGACTTCTAGTCTTGGTAGGATGGCCTTTTTTAGTAAGGGTACTGTGGGACCCAGTGACAGTCTTTTGATAACCTGAGCCGGGTGCTCCAGAAATGTCTCTTATGTGGAGTACATGTGTCTTCCTCTTGAATCTTGATTGCTAATGGCCCATTGGTGCATGGGGGTCACATTTAGACTGGCTGACTGTGAGAATTAACCCTTGCCTCCATGTATAAGCTGCTGTGTAGGTGTTTACCACACAAAGCTGAATTCGCCTCAGCAGAGTCTGGTGTCCAATTGAATTGGTCTCCAGCTCGTGGGGTCCATGGCATTGTGGCTGAGATGAGACAAATTCACATGGACTACCAAATCCTGTGGAAGAAAAGAGACGGCACAGCCACTCTCTCAAGGGGAGAACACCTTGGAATGCCTCAGCCACTGTCTCAAGAGAAGAGTGCCCTAACCCTTGTCTTGACAGGCTTTTATTGCTTTTCTGGGCATATTACATTGAGGATGGTCCTCATTTATTATGCACAGGTTCACTTTAGGTGGTTACCTTTTGCAGAAGACAAAGGAGAGGATGTTGCTAATTACATCAAAAAGGAAGGATATTTGCAAACATAAAGGGAAAAGTGGTTGAACTGGTTACACTCAACCTTGGAAAGGATACTTAGCATAGATTTTAGGAAGTTACTTTAAAGATATGCAGTAAATGTTTGCTGCCTCAATTCAGGGTGAGGGAGTTTTATCAAAAAGAGCAAGCCTCAGAGTGGCCTAGGTACAATGCAGGCCTGATTTCCCATGGGAGAACCTGTCTATGGGCATGGGTCTTATGTACCGGACCTCACTTTCCACTGGCCTTTCCGAGTGGGAGCTGGGCCCACACCACGCAGAATGGTCTCCTATGCCTGATGAGATCTCCTGTTGGATATGCCACTTGTTAAGGTTATTGGTTCCTGCTCTGATATTGTCTGTATCTGGTTACTGGGTGTATTTTTCCTGGGGCTTCTTTGAAGGGACTCTAATGCAGACCAATGTCAGGTGCTGCCTGTGACTGGTCCTGGGCAACCTGTTTGGAGTTACAAAGTAATCCACAGTTTATGGCTGCCTCTGCTGGTCTTAGGTGTGTGTGGGAAGAACCAAGCTATGCACCAAGGTCAATTTTTAACAGCACTAGACCTGATGGCAGGTCAGCAAATGTCCAATATATCTTAAAATCAGCCCCCACCTGCTTCCACCTGTTGGTTGTGTTAGGCTCAGTCACTGAAAGAACCTCTGATAGTACTAGAGTTGCATGAGGTAAGTTTTCAGTAGGGGAAAGTGGTGTTCACCAGATCAATACGGGTGCAAACTTCGTGTTAGTGCTGAGTCTGAGGCCACTCAGCAAATGTCCCAGGGTATAGCAAGCTTACCTGCCACCTGCTAGGTGCTTGGACACCTTTTTGATGGGGTAGGGTCTCAGGGAATCATAAGGGTGTGTCCAGTAGAGTTTATCAGGCCCAAATAGAGCAATATTTGGCTGTGTGAAGGGAGAGCTCTGCACCGGTCGGTTTTGAGAGGAAAAATTGTCTCCCATCCTAGAGTCATGTAACTCTGTCTTTCCTGAATTCTGCTCTGTCCTTGGTAGTATGGGGCCACCAGGAGCTGGGTGGGTGAGGCCACCTGGATTCCCAAGATTGAGGCTGGTGGAGCTCCTGTGACAGAGAGGCACCAATCAGGTTCCCAGGAAAGTGGAGGGAATGGTCCCCACCAAAAAGCAACACAACTCAGTCATTGATACCTCAAGTCTGCCCTGACCTCTACACCCTGGCCTAGGCAGCTGAATCCTCAGCAGAGTGCACACTTTGGAGGGTGAGGCTACAAGGGAGTCTGGAGGAGGGCTATTGAATTTCCCTAGGTTGATGTCATATGGAGGAGAGTGCTCCACCCAAGAAAGGTAGAATCTGTAGTGTGGGAGCGTGGCTTAGCACAGGGATCTTGGTAGCTGTCCCTTCAGTTCTTTCCTCAGAACCATAAACCCTAATTTCTTCAAAGTGACTCTAGTCTGCTCAGCCCTCCCTCCTCCAGAACCTGAAATAAGTAGCTATGAAGGAGATTTGGTGTGTTGGCCCTTTAAGAGGCCACTTGTGTCTCTAGCAGACTTTTGTCTCTCTCCAGTGGACAGAATCCCTGCTGATTTTTAACAGTGAGATATTAAGTGGGCACTTCTTTCTGGGTTTGGGAGCTGGCTTCAGGTTGGACACCATGCTTCTCAGTGTGAACCCCCACAACTGAGATGTTCCTCTGTAATCTCAGCTGTCACCTCTGGGAGCAGGATCAGCCACTTTCCATCTCTACTTTTCCTACCAGTCTTAGTTGGCTTCTCCTGTAAATTCCTGGTTATAAGACTTCTCTTCAGTTAGTCTTCAGTTGGTTATTTATGTTGATTGCTCTATATTTTAGTTGTAATTCCAATTTGCTCTTTGGAGGAGGTAAGTGTAACATCCTCTTACTTTGCTACCATCTTGGATCTCCCCATAAATTGATTTTTTAACCTATCTTTATTTGGAAATGAGAGATCAAATACATAAAAATTTGAATATATATGTATATGTATGTGTGTGTATGTATATATGTGTACACACACACATATATATGGAGTATATCATTAGAATCTATATAAAATACACATATAATGATGAACCTTCATATGGCTTCTAAATAAAGCTTGATCATATGACCACACAAAAGATGTTACAGAAAGTTTCAATGCATTTCACCTTGCTATTTTTAAAATTTTATTTTTAATTATGCCAAAATATTTATGACATAAAATTAACCATCTCAATAATTTTTAAGTGTATACTGCTCGGTACTGTTAAGTACGCTCACATTGTTGTGCAACTCAGCTCCAGAACTTGCAAAACTGAAACTACCCATTGAAAAAAACTCATTTTTCCCACCCTCTAGCTCCTTTCAACCACCACTGTAGTTTCTGTCTTTATAAATTTGACTATTATAGATACCTCATATAAGTGAAATTATACAGTATTTGTCTTTTGGTGACTGGCTTGTTTCCCGTAGCCTAATGTCCTCATTGGGCATGCATGTTGTAGTATGTGTTATGATTTCTGTCCTTTTTAAGGCTGAATAGTATTCTATTGTATTTATATACCACATTTTGTTTACTCATTCACTGATGGACACCAGAGTTCCTTCCATCTATTGGTCATTGTGAATTATGTTGCTATAAACATGGTATACAAATATTGTTTTAAGACTTTGTTTTCAATACTTCTGTTAAAGATTGTTTTTGGCTAATCTAGGATCACATAAACTTTAGGATCATTTTTCAAATTCTACAAAAAAAAAAAACCTGTTTTATTTTCCCTACCCCAAGCCCCTGGCAACCACTATTCTGCTTTGGTCTTATGAATTTGACTTTTTTAGAATCTATATATAAGTGAGTTTATACAATATTTGTCTTTCTGTGTAACATTATTTCATTTAGCATAATGTCCTCCACATATATCCACTTTGTCACAAATGACAGGATTTTCTTCTGCCTCATGTATGAATAATATTTTAGTGCATACCTATACTGCATTTTCTTTATCCATTTATCTGTCAACAGACACTTAGGTTATTTCCATGTCTTAGCCACAGTATACTGCTAAAATGAATATGGTGGTACAGCCTAACTCAAGATAGTGACTTGACTTTGCTTCCTTTGGAGACATACACACACATATATATTCCATTATTATATATATTTAGCCATATCAATCCAAAAGGGATATTGTTGCATTATATGTTAGTTTTATTTTTAATTTCTTGAGAACCCTCTATACTGTTTTTATGATAGCTGTATCAATTTACATTGCCAATGTACAAGTGTACTTGTGTACAGCAGTGTACAAGTGTAGTGATATCTTTCATCTTTTCAAAATTTGAATGGAGTAGAAGTTTGATGAAGAGGTAGAGGTTTAAGCCTCTTCTTTTAGTAGGGCTTTGAGATCAAACACAAGAAGCTGGGTCACCTCAAGTCTGATAGATTTTATCATTGTTATACTACCTGAAGGCTTGAAGAATGAGATGCAGTGAGGCTGAAGAGTTGGATAATATGAGATTTTGAGACTTCCTGCCTGTGAGGCATTGAAAGTGTGAGACAATAAATATTCAAGACCGTGAGATTGTATGAGTGCATATCTATTATATTTCAAGATGTCTTTGCATTAAGGCTTCTTCTATATTCTAATTTGACATATAAGCTCATAAGTTTGTCAAAAGTTTAGCCTGTTTCTATACCTCTGAGTAAAAGCTACCCCCTTTTTTTTTTCTTGCAAGGCTTTAATACCTGGCCTCAAGTATACAGACATGCTTTGTTTTTACTTGCTTGGGAAGGCCCATCCCTTTGGAGTTCACTTCTTTTACATTTATTTGTATAAATAGTTCTTCATTGGCTTTAAAAATGATATTTTTTGCTGTTGTTTCACTGGTAATATCTTATTTTGATGGAAATGAAGGTCTTTTAAAGTATTCTGTTCTATGAATTATTATTCTTTGTAACTAAAAAATGTCAATGCTTCACAACTATATTTAAAAACAAGATGTTGTTAGAGACTCAAGTAATATGTAATAACATATCACAGCTTCATTGAAATTGGGTTTCTTTTGTTGAGATGTTAGAACAATAGAAATTTTACTTAAAAGAAATGGCGAGCCCCCAAATATTTAGCCAATAGAAATTAAGAAGACATATAAAGATAACTAGGATATTTCTAGAACTCTTAAGGATAATTAGGAAAATAAGGGAGACAAACATCAGAAAAACAAAACCGAGAGAACTGTGTCTTCCAACATAGTGTCATAGGGTTCATGGCCTTGACTTTTGGTGTTGACAGCTACTCACAGGTATTTGGAAGATTAGTTAAGGACAGTATAAAATTAGAGTTCATAGCAATTAATGGACAATAGGAGTACCCATCTCCCCAGAGATTGAGCCAATCAGGACTAAGGAATTGTTGAAACATAAAATTTGAGGGAGAGTGAACATGTTTTCTAGGGTAGATGGTGAAGTGGGTATTGAACTAATAAGTTGGTCCATCTAAATTTTTATGAGGTGCATGGAAAGTACATAAAGTCTTGAAGTGGTAAAGACAAAGACAAGTCTACAATGTAAGAGGGAGACCATTATCAACAATTTGAAGTGCTGCTGATAAATGAATCTAAGAAGAATGCAAGTAGAGTAGATTGGCCAGGTGACTAAGGAATAGAGGGCTGCAGTGACCTCCTATTAGCATGAGTATTCCAGGAATTCAACCCTCCCCTTCTACAATTAAGTATAGGCGCAGCTTACTAGTTCCAGTACTTCATTAGCTTATGTAGAGACACTATTCTATATGCCAACTTGTTTGATACTCATTAATGCTGACATTGGATAAAGTAGACAATGTAGGTTTTATTGTTGTTGGAAGTTGGGTAGGGTTGAGAAGAACTGAGAAGGAGAGTAAACTCTTGGGTAGGTCTTTGTAAAAGTGCTCAAGTTATTATTTGCATAACATTCTAAATAAATAAATATCATGATTACCAGAAATTCTTGTCCTGAAAACACAAAAGAAAACAAAAGTTTATATATGTGTATATATATATATATATATATATATATATATATTACTTACTTATACATGATATATAAAATGATATATAGCCTTCTTTCCATTGATGAACAGAAAGCAACTTGAAGGCATTATTCTTTGGCTTAGAAGATTTTATCTTAATTTTCAAGTTAATGAAAATCAATGATGTTTTAAAATTTGCTTTTATCATCAATTTCCAAAATTTGATGAATATGTTAGGATTAATAATTTTACTTTTTTATGTAAAATTGTCAAATTGTGGTAAATAGCTAAAAGTATTTTATGAATTGATCACTTGAAATATTTAGAGTCTAGTTTAATTTTACTTTTTTGTCAGTGCTGAAATATTATTCTCTGATTCAAAAATATTAAAAATTTAATGGAACTGTCTGGTGTTATTGTGTATGTTGTTTTCCTGTGCTTTTTATTTGAAGAGTTTTTCTACAAGGAAGCAATATAGGAAATAAATCTTATTTTTACCAGACATTGGGTTTCATTTTTGTATAATGTATCTAAGTGATTTATTATGGATAGGTGAAAGTGAATAGTTGGTGATGGGCTAAGGGCAGAAGAACAGAAGAATGTATCATGTATGACACCTTCTTTCTAAGACTTTGTGCTGACATGATTTCAGAATTTCTCCTTGAGGACTTATGAGATAATCTACTATTATGGAATAATAATTATTTTCTATGAACAATGCAAATATAGCATAGAGTAGCAAAACTATTTATTTTAGATGAAAGCACAAGATTCTGAATGAAACAACTATGTGTCCAAATCCAAGTTTTTGGGTTTAGCACTATAATCTTGGATGAGTTAATTAATTGTTCTAAATTTGATTGCCACTCTGTAACATGAGAATAATAGATGTACTCACCTAATATAGTGTAATTTTGAGTATTGACTGAAATAATTATATCAAATATTCTGGCGTGTAGAAAGCAACATATATATTACATATCACTATTACTATATCATTATCATCAAATATCAAGTGATTTTTCTGACACCAAGTATTAGTCATAAAATAATTAATTTTTTATAACTTGATGCTAGTATATTTTTCAAATGTTCATTTTTATATTTTACCAAATTCCTTAGTGATTAAAATAAGGGGAAATTTTAACATGTTACATGGTAGGGCAAATATTTTTATAAAGTGCATATACCTTTAGTGATAATCAAAGAGATCTAGACTTTGGCTCTAATATGTGCTTGTGCTTCAAATGTGAGGTCACATAATGCATATCATAGTAGCTGACCTTGATTATGCCCCTAATCTGGTTAGCGTTGTATCTGAATTCTTCTCCATGTCTGTTTTTTTGCTTTTTACTCCAATGTCATACTAGTCTTATGTGACTGATTAGTTATGAAAGTCAGTAGTTCTTTACCTTGCTAAAAAAATGGCCACTTAAAAACATAGCATAATTATTTGTTAATAATTTCAGTCATCTAAAGGACTTAATTAACTTTTAAAAGTCTCATGGAAAAGTTCCCGTGGGTTTATCATGGCTATTTTTGGGCACTGGAGACACTAAGCTGAACACTAGAGATACTTAGTAGAACAGAAGAAAAGCTAAATTTCCCAACATCCCCATCACACTACACACACACACACACACACACACACACACACAAGCTATGGATAGCTAAGGAGTAAGTGAGGAAAATAAATCCCTTTATCTCTTTCTCCTTTGCCTTCTGACTTTGGATTTGCGATTCCCATTGGCTGAACTCAACATGAAGCCAGACAACAAGGGGACTATGCTTTCATAGAGCCAGTAAAGGGAGAATGGACATGGATGATAGAATGGATGATAATCAACACATAGTATGGTTATCTACCATGAATCTAATTGTTTTCTGCTGCAAGGAATGGCATTCTAATATCATGCCTACATTAGTTTAATTCTGACACCTGAAATGTCCTTGACTTTTTATTTTATTTTATCATATTCTCTTCACCACACTGGAATCATCTGCCTATGGTGCTGAGTAAAAATGACTAATTGTTTTACATTTTACTTTCACTATTATTCATGTTTCAGATACATAGCATAGCGGTTAGACAATCATATAATTTATATAGCATTCCCCTAGATATTTCCAGTACTGACGTGGCACCATATATATTATTGATGTCAGAATATCTATCATCAAATAAATCTACAAATGACAAGTGTTGGCAAAGATGTGGAGAAAAAGGAACCCTCATACACTGTTGAGGGGAATGCAGGCTGGTACAGCCACTATGGAAAACAGGTTCCTCAAACAGAAAGAGAGCCTAGAAATAAACCCATGTCTCTATGGTCAATTAATATTTGACCAAAGGGGCAGAGGCATAAAATGGAGTAAAATTAGCCTCTTCAGCAAATGATATTGAGAGATCTGAACAGTTACATGTGAAAAAATGAAACTGGACTGCCAACTTATACCATACATAAATAAATTCAAGGTGGATAAAAGACTTAAATATAAGTCATCACACCATAAAAGTCCTTCATGAGAACATAAACAGGAAAACCTCAAATATTCTATGCAGCAATATTTTCACTGAAATGTCCCCTAGAGGAAGGGACATAAAGGAAAGAATAAACAAATGGGACCTCATCATATTAAAAAGCTTCTTCACGGCTAAAGAAAATGGCATTAAAATGAAAAGAGAACCAACTATATGGGGAAATATATTTACCAATGACACCTCGGAAAAGGGATTGATCTCCAAAATAAAGAAAGAACTCACACAACTCCACTCCAAGAAGACAAACAATCCAATTAAAAAATGAGCATAGGACCTGAACAGACTCTTTTCCAAGGAGGACATATAGAAGGCTTAACAGTGCAATTTACAATAGCCAAGTGCCCCTCAGTAAATGAGTACATCTAAAACTTGGTACATTTACACAATGGAAAAATGGGCTGCCTTATGACCTAGTGATTCCAGATCTGGGTATTTATCCAAAGAAACCCAAAACACTAATTCCAAAGAATGTGTGCACCCCTATGTTCACTACAACATTATTTACAAGAGCCAACATATGGAAGCCACCCAAATGCCCATCAACAGATGGGTGGATAAAAAAAGATGTAGTACATATATACAATAAAATATTACTCTTTAGAAAAAAGAATGAAATCGTACCATTTGTGACAGCATGAATGGACATAGAAGTTATTATGCTCAGCAAAATAAGTCAGAGAAAGACAAATATATGATTTCACTTATATGTGGTATCCAAAGAACAGAATAAACAAATAAAATTGAAACAGACTCATTCACTCATTTAACAAACATTTTTGAGCACTTATTGTGGACTAGTTGTAATTTTAGGAAACCCTACCCTTAATTTCAGTATCAATTGGAAAGAATCACATATTTAATCCTATACCATTGAGACCACTATAATTACTTCTGGCAACCAGTAACATATTCCAAATCCTCAAGAAAATACAGTCATTCCTTACTCATCTTTCAAAAGGCCTTCTTGTCACTTCAGTGATCTTTTTGCCTTGAATTTTCTCCCTCATTTGTTTTTTTTACCTCTCCTGTAGTTTAGTGTGACCTTTCAGTCAATTCCTGTATATTATAAATTATTGTATTCTTAAGGGTGTTGGATCTACTTTTTAAGATCAGTTTCCTTTCACAGCAGTGGCCTGGTAATTTTATTTTGCCAACATGCCTCCTTCCCACAAGTACTGACAATACCATGAGTGAAAAGGAGCAAATGGTAAGAGACACTAAGCTGACATATGCAGTCTGTCCAGAAAGTGTCCCACTATTGTTAATATAATGAGAATGGTTTGCATGTCATGATGTAACCTCACAGCCAAGGAGAGTGGACTGGAATATGCATGTGTAAACAATGATGACTCCACTGTTCTAGTCAGTGAACAGCGTATATGCCATTGAGTGAGCATGTGCACTGTGTGGCTATCACATTTAAAATGACTGAGTGAGCCCTGGCTGGTGTAGCTCAGTGGACTGAGCGCGGGCTGAGAACCAAAGGGTCCCGGTTCGATTCCCAGTCAGGGCACATGCCTGGGTTGCAGGCCAGGTCCCCAGTGAGGGCCATGTGAGAGGCAACCATACATTGCTGTTTCTCCCTCTCTTTCTCCCTCCTTTCCCCTCTCTCTAAAGATAAATAAATAAAATCTTAAAATAAAATAAAATGACTGAGTGAATGGAGCAATGAATCTGCATCAAATTTTGCATTAAAATTGAACATTCCTCTGCAGAAACGATTCAGATGACTCAGAAGTCTTTCGGGTATGATGCAATGAGTGCAGCACAAATAAAAGTGTGGAACAAATGCTTCAAAGATGATTAAGAATCTGTTGAAAGTGATCCACATTCTGGAAGGCCTGCAGCAAGGAGAACACCTGAGAATGTTAAACATGTACAGGGTGCAATCAACAAAGACTTCTGGCTTTTTCCAAAACTAAAATGACTTTTGAAGGGGAAGAGATTTTAGATCGTCTATATGATTGAGGAAAACATGACAGGGCAGCTGATGGTGATTTCAATAAAAGATTTTGTAGTGTTTTGAGTACTGGAAGAGACATTGGGAGAACTGTGTGAGGTCTCAAGGTACCTACTTTGAGGGTGGCTGAGACGTCATTGTCCTACTTATAATGTCCTATTTAATTCTTGTATCTTCTTCAATAAATGCCTTTATTTTTCATATTATGTGGCTGGATACTTTCTGGACATTGTTTTCATTTTAATATAAATGTTTATGGTATTTGAAAATTTTAAAATCTCATTCTTGATTTTGTATTACCTATTATATTTATAAAATTCATGGTTGCAATGATCACTTAAAAAACTTTCTCCATATTTGTAAAATAACAATGGTTTCTTTTTTACAACTACACTTTATTAATGCCCTTTGGGAAAGGAAGACAATAAACTTATACTGACTGCCTACTAGTTACCAAACACTTTTGGTACTTTATCTCAGTTATAGAGGTAAGAATACTATTTACTCAGATATATTAATTTCTTTAGGGAAACATAGGTAGAAAGGATAGATTCAAGTCTTGAAGTCAAACCCTCAGACCCATTTCACTATAACCCATGGCCTCTTTAATGTATTTATTTATTTGGAATATACTTCCTTTTCTACCTATTCACATGTAATGGATCTCTACAAGCAACCACTTTCTGTCATGTAAGACATCTTTTAATTATCAGAAGTCCCAGTATGTTTTCTCTTCTCTAAATTCCTGTAGCACATATGGTATGTACCACAAATTTTGTTCTTGTTTTTTTTATTGGTTAATATTTATTATTTGACATCTACAGATAGATTTAATGTCTCTTGAGGTTAATGACGTTATGAGGACTCTGCAGCACATGCAAAAGCCAATAGACAATAGAGTTCTGTTTTTTTAAATTGTTGTTCAAGTACATTTGCCTCCATTTTCACCCCACCATACCACAATGCTCCACCCATCCCTCCCTCCCACCCTGAAACCCAATCCCTTTGTCTTTGTCCATGTGTCCTTCATACATGTTCCTTGATGTCCCCCGCCACCACAATTATCCCCTATTATCGCTCTCCCTCCTCTTCTCTGATTACTGTCAGATTGTTCTTTATTTCAATGTTTCTGGTTGTATTTTGCTTGCTTGTTTGTTTTGTTGACTAGATTCCACTTATAGGTGAGATCATATGGTATTTCTCTTTTACCGCCTGGCTTATGTCACTTAGTATAATGCTCTCCAGTTCCAACCATGCTGTCACAAAGGGTAGGATTCCTTCTTTCTTTCTGCTGTGTATATTCCATTGTGTAAATGTACTACAGTTTTTTGATCCACTCATTTACTGATGGCCACTTAGGTTGCTTTCAGCATTTGGCTATGGTAAATTGTGCCGCTATGAACATTGGGGTGTGTAGGTTCTTTAGAATTGGTGTTTCAGGATTCTTAGGTTATAGTCCCAGCAGTGGAATTGCTGGGTCAAAAGGCAATTCCATTTTTAGATTTTTGAGGAAATTCCACACTGTTTTCCATAGTAGCTGCACCAGTCTGCATTCCCGCCAACAGTGCACTAGGGTTCCCTTTTCTCCACCTCTTCTCCAACTCTTGTTGTCTGTTGATTTTTTTATGATGGTCATTCTCACCAGTGTGAAGTGGTATCTCATTGTGGTTTTAATTTGTATCTCTCAGATGGATAGAGATGTTGAGCATCTTTTCATATGTCTCTGGGCTCCCTATAGGTCCCCCTTGGAGAAGTGTCTGTTCAAGTCCTTTGCCCATTTTTTAATTGGGTTGTCTTCTTGGAGTGGAGTCCTGTGAGTTCTTTTATATTTTGGAGATCAGACTCTTGTCTGAGGTAATCATCTGCAAATATGTTTTCCCATATGGTTTGTTCTCTTTTGATTTTAATGCTGCTCTTTAGTCATGCAGAAGGTTTTTATTGTTTCCCATTTGTTTATTCTTGCCTTTATGTCCCTTGTTCTAGGGGACATGTCAGTGAAAATATTGCTCCATGGAATATCTGAGATTTTCCTGCCGATGTTCACCTGAAGGACTTTTATGGTGTCACAACTTACATTTAAATCTTTTATCCACCTTGAATTTATTTTTGTAGATGGTGTAAGTTGGTTGTCAAGTTCATTTTTTTGCATGTAACTGTCCAGCTCTCCCAATACCATTTATTGAAGATGCTATTTGCTCCATTTTATGCTTCTGCCCTCTTTGTTGAATATTCATTGACCATAAAGACTTGGTTTTATTTCTGGCTCTCTATTCTGTTCCATTGGTCTGTGTGTCTATTCTAAGGCCAGTACCATACTGTTTTGATTACAGCGGCCTTGTAATATAATTTGATATCAGGTATTGTGATCCTTCCTACTTTGTTTTTCTTTCTCAAAGTTGCTGTGGCTATTCAGGGTCATTTATGGTTCCATATAAATTTTTGAAATTTTTGTTCTATATCTGTGAAGTATGCCATTGGTATTTTAATAGTGATTGCATTGAATCTATAAATTGCTTTAGGTAATATGAACATTTTGATGATGTTGATTCTTCCAATCCATGAACATGGTATATGCTTACATTTATTTGTGTCTTTCTTAATTTCTTTCTTCAGTGTTGTATAGTTTGCTGAGTACAGGTCTTTCACCTCCTTGGTAAGTTTCATTCCTAGGTACTTTGTTTTTCTTGTTGCTATAGTAAATGGAATTTTTTTCTTGATTTCTGATTCTGATCTTTCATTGTTGGTGTATAAAAATGCCTTTGATTTCCGAATATTGAATTTGAACCTTGCTGTGTTGCCAGAATTGCTTATTAGGTCTAGTAGTTTTGGGGTGGAATTTATAGGGTTTTCTGTGTACGCTATCCTATCATCTGCAAGCAATGACAGTTTTACTTCCTCCTTTCCAATTTGGATGCCTTTTATTTTTCTTTCTTCTCTGATCACTGTGGCTGGGATTTCCAATACTATATTGAATAGAAGTGGTGAAAGCAGACTTCATTAATCACACCTAAGCAGCAACTGTCTAGAGTACTCTTTTTTTAAAAAATTATTTTATTGTTGTTCAATTACAGTTGTCCACATTTACCCTCCCCCCACCCCACCCCAGGCAAACCCACCTCCCTCCCTTTCTTCCCCCCTCCCCTTTGGTTTTGTCCATGTGTCCTTCATTGCAGTTCCTGAATAATCTTGTCCCACTTCTCCCCTTCCCCCTCCGCTCTGGTTACTGCCAGAATGTTCTAAACTTCAATGTCTCTGGTTCTATTTTGTTTCTCTGGTTGTATTTTGCTTGCTTACCTCAGAAGCATCTTGGCTGTGACTGATCTGAATTCCCCGGTAGCTGATCTGGCCTCTGTGCCTTCGCTCCTGAGTCCTCATATGAAACTTTTTAACATTTCATATAGTAGAGGCTGCATGATGATGTACTCCTTGAACTTGACCTTATCTGAGAAGCACTTTATCTGCCCTTCCATTCTAAATGACAGTTTTGCTGGATAGATTATTCTTGGTTGTAGGCCCTTGCTTTTCATGATTTGAAATATGTCTCTCCAGCCCCTTCTTGCTTGGAAGGTCTCCTTTGAGAAATCCGCTGACAGTCTTATGGGGATTCCTTTGTAGGTAACTGTTTCCTTTTCTCTTGCTGCTTGTAAGATTCTTTCCTTATTCTTGACCTTGGGTAATGTAATTATGATGTGCCTTGGTGTGTTCCTCTTTGGGTCCTGTTTCTTTGGGGTTCTCTGAGCTTCTTGGATTTCCAGGAAGCCTATTTCCTTTGCCAGATCTGGGAAGTTCTCCTTCATTATCTGTTCAAAAATACGTTCAATTTCCTGGTCTTCCTCTTGTCCTTCTGGCAGCCCTATGATCCGGATATTGGGTCATTTACAAATGTCTCTGAGGTTCCTGAGACCCTCCTCATTTTTTTGAATTCTTGTTTCTTCCTTCTGGTCCATCCCATTGGTTTGAGATCCAACCTCCTTTTTTTCCTGTTGGTTCCCTGTAAATCTTCCTCCATTATCCTTATTGTATTCTTCATCTGTTCAACTATTTGCGTCCACCTATTTTCCAGTTTTGTTAGCATTTTGATTACGAGCATTTTAAATTGCGCATCTGATAGGTTGACTATGTCGTCATCCATTAGTTGAAATTTGTTCTGATCTTTCATTTTGGCCATTTTCATTCTTTTTATCTTGGTGCACTTGTCAGCTGGCAGGTGCCTGCAACCTGGGTCTCTTTTTGGATGACGTTGCCTCTGGGGGTGGGGCCTGGGAGGAAGCAATGGCGGCCTGCAATCACCGTGGGCTCCTGTCACTCCTCCTCTCCCCAACTCCCCACCGCCTTTTCTGCCAGACTCGGTTCTGCTGGCTCAGCCCTGGCCTCTCTCCGGCAGCGTCGCTGGCTTGCGGGATTCACCTGTTGTTCGGGGCCACGCCCTGTTTAGGCGCTGGCGGTGTGAGTCCCTCCGTGAGACCTGCCTCTCACTCCGTTCCTCCGCCCAGTTCTGCCCCACTTACTGGCCTGGATGTTCATCTTCTCCTACCTCCTGGGTGTCGGACTTCCCTTCAGTTCGATTCTGTCCGTTCTGGTTGTTTAATTTTTCGCTACTGCGTTCGTTGTTTAGACACTCTGGATGTGCGGGCAGTGAGTGCGACCACCAACGCTGCCATCTTGGTGGAAGTCCTAGAGTACTCTTTAAGTTTGTAGTTTTCAGGACTATTTCAAGGATGTGGAATGAATATAGAATATTTGCATACATTTTTCAATGTGTATGAACAATTGAATGAAGCATAGGAATGCTTAAAAATAAGTATATGAAACTCTGAGACATGAAATTTGAGATTGAAGGAAATATAGCAAGGCTTTATGTATCTATATTTAAGGTACACAGGAATATGAGTGAGGTCAGCATTTGCAGAGAAAAGATGGCTATTAAGACCAGAACTGGGCATAAAGCCTTATGCCCAATGTTATTTTTGCAAGGTGAGTCTCTGTGGACAGGTTCTTTGAAATTATTTCTGAAAGAGATGATTCCTGATACCCAGGCTATATGACTTATCAGGAATAAGAGAACTCTGGTCCTTTTGAAAGTTCATCTCTCTGTCTCTGTCTCTCTACTACACTTGGTACCTCTCTCTCTCTCTACACACACACACACACACACACACACACACACACACACCAGTTTCCAAAACTGAGGTTTCCAGAAGAAATACATTCAATTGACATGTGTAGAATAAATTCAGAAGTAATTATGTTCAATATTGTTCTGTACCAAAGAAGATGTGATTGCCAAATTTTATACCTGTTTCTTATTAGTCCCTCCTTATAGAAATTATTTATCTATTGTATGGATATATATTTTTACAGTGGACATAGAAAGTATGATGATAATAGTCATAAGTAGATGTAAAAACATGAAAAATGCTACATCTCTGCTTAGGCTGAGATTCCTTTCACCGTTTCCAATCTTCTCACATTAAAGGGAGAACAAAGGGGCTAGCTTAGATCATATAAAACTCAAATAGAGAAGGAAAGGCAGAGTTACAGCTCCAAAGCCACTATCAGAATAGTAAATAAAATAGTCAGCCATCATGTTTTAGAACACGTTGGAGGAAATAACAATTTTTTGGTAATATAGAATGGCACTTGGAACTATGCATCCTTCTTAAGAGATTGAATCTTTTCTACAAATAGTAATATTTTCCTAACATAAAAATCACCTCCTGTGTAGCACAGGAATAGAATACTCAGAAAAAGAGTAGCAGAATTCTAACATTCAGAAAATTGATGAATGAAAAATATAGGCAATGCCTATAATATCCTATTACAGTAATTCAAAATAAGAATATTCACTATTGTAAACTGTACTTATATTAAATGTATGATATGAGATCTTGGACAGTATTTTTCAAACTGCTACTCATTGGGGGTCATAAAATTAATTTAAAGAATGATAGAAAACATTAAAAAATAAAATAGACTAGACTATACTAGGATAAAATACAATAGAAGATTAAATGTGGTAAGTATAGGTCTTTCATTATAAAAAAAGTTTTGTTTATCATCTATTTAGTCAGCCATTTATTCAGAGCTCATGTATGGGTCATAGTTAAAATGTTTTAAAGATACTGCCTTTTATGATAGGAAATCATGGAAGGCATGCAGTGGTGGTGACATTTTGGCTGATTTTTCATAAAGAAGTAAAAGGTTTTAAGACCGAAAAAAAAGAAAAAAAAAGGGTAGGGAATAGAGCTGGCATTGTAGGCAAGAAGGAAAAGCATTTGCAGAAGCAAAAATAGAACTTGCCAAAATTATTACTCTGTTAATAATATATATAAAAAGTCTGTGAAAACATTTTTGTTAACACCTTTACTGAGATATAATTCACATAAAATGATTCACTCATTTAAAGTGTACAAGCTAATAGTTTTTAGTATACTCACCGGAACTGAGCAATCATCACCATAATCAATATTAGAATATTTTCTCCACCTAACAAAGGAACACAATGCCTAGAAGCAGTCACCCCTCCCACCTGCTGTTCTTGCTCTTCCTGCGTCATCCCAGGGCAGCCACAAATGCACATTCCGTCTCCATAGATTCGCCTATTTTGGATATTTCATGTATGTGGATTCTAGTGTTAAATTGTTTTCAGATGTTGAATCAACCTTGCATTCCTATGATAAATATTACTTCATCATGGAGTATAATCTTTTTTTACATGTTGCTAGATTTTGTTGAAGATTTTTGCATTTATATTCATAGACATAATGATCTGAAGTTGTGTTTTGTTTGTATTTATTTTTGGGGGGTTTCTGGGGAAAACTTCTATTTTTAACAACAAGAATTTTCAGAACTTAAAAAATGCTCATGGCATTCTCTATATGTGGATTTAAGCATTTATTTTAAAATAAAATCTTTTTATCTTGGGTATTTTAAGAGACAACTGTTCCGTGGAAAATGCTTTGTGAAGTACTATTATTGAATAATAAATGAACATGGTATATTCTGAGTCCTAGAGTAGTTTGGTATTGATAAGTTTTTTATGAGTTTATTGGTGAGAATAGAATGAGAAATTAAAATTAATAGAGGAATCTCAGTCTACATTTTCTGAAGTTTGTAGTAGAAATTAAAGTAATTATACAGAGTACTAAATATACAGCTGTCATTTAACAATTTGAATTTAGGAATTTTCAACTAGTCCTTTGGTTGAAATGTGTCCTCATGGAATCTGGTGACCCTTTGGTTCACAGCCCGCACTCAATCCACTGAGCTACACCAGCCAGGCTGTCTTCATGGAATCTGGAAGCTCTTCTGTCTTCTGCAGGCTAATATGTAGGGTGGATGGACTCTTCCTTATGATCATGTAAACGTTCCGTAGCCAGCACGGGGGTATCAGGTAAAAAGGACAATCATTTTATGTTGTTACTTTAAAGAATCACTTCTTTCTGATTATGAAGCACAATCTTTCTGAGGTTGTCTTCAGTTTCCCAATGACCAGTCATAACAGGTGTACTCCTGTCCTTTTAACTTGTAATTTATTTCTACTGCTGAAAACTTTTCTTTACTTTGCCAAATCTATATTGCATGTTATCTTTTTGCCTTGCCTTGCCTTGCCACTATTTTCTTTGTGGCTTCATAGCAGCGGGTACACAGTTGATATATTTTCAGCCTCCCACTGGTCCTCAAAGCATTTGTAGTGGTCATTAGGCTAACAAGCATATGCGCTATGGTGTAAGTGCTATAAAAATAATCAATGGAATGTCAACCATCTTGTTACTTTTCTAGTGAAGACATTAACTACCTCAAGTCAAGGGTAGGCACAATTTGTTCCTCCTACGTTGTTACAAAGCCAGCAGTGCTTCTTTTGCAAGAACACTGCAGGGGAATGGGCATAAACCAAACATTTGGATTAATGACAGATCCTTTGTAATCCCATCTGATTAGCCAGACTCTTTTCCCTGTTTGGGACTTCTAGAAGTTAGAGATTTCACTTAAATTGCATCAGCATTAAAAAAAAATGTCTGTAATAGTTTCACTAATAACTTGACTCTGAGTTTGTAAGTAGAAGGTGGCACTTTTAGTATTTTTCCAATTATACAGTTTTCTCATATCCTGGTCATAGAACATTGTGTTATCTGTCTTTCCAATGGAACTTTCAAAAATGCTCAGTAACAAATCTTTATGCCGCACATTATTCTTACAGTCCTGTATTTGTCACCTCCAAACCTATGTGACTTTTCCAATGATAATGTCGACCCTACCTACAGAGACGGGCTCTCAGAGACGGGCAATACTTTTCTTCGATAGCGTACTGAGTTCCACAACTTATTAGAAAACAAGCAATAAACCACCACACTCTTCAGAAGGAAGAAAGAAAAAGAAAGAGCCATAAGAAAAATGAAAACTTTTTGTTCCCAAACTACTTCCTGCCCTTTTGTGACTCACTTGCCTTTATGCTCAGTAGAAGAGTCCTCCTCCTTCCTCTCGTTCAGGTTTGGTTTCAGGCCAAAGTTTTAAGAATCTCTTGATACTATATTTTTGTTCTCTTGCCGGCAAAAATATTAACCTGCTTTCCATGATTTATATTTTCATCAATAATAAATCTATGACCTCAGGGTTCCATATCAATCCAAGTAGAATTTCTCTCTCTCTCTCTCTCTCTCTCTCTCTCTTTGGCATGTATTTTAACTGGCAAGAAGATGTTGGCCAGGTAGAAAGTACCAACAGAAATGCAGATTTTCTTTTATTTATCAATATGGAAGGCATATTCACTTTGATCTAACAACCTATCTTATATGTAGATCTCTTTTATGTTTACCCCAGTCTCTATGAGTCTGTACCTGATTCACTTAGAAAATTGGGGAGGATTATTCGACTCCTACATGAATTGCTTGCACAATTAGTAGGAAAGTCAAAACTATATTCCTTTCTTTTGTGTAAAAAAACACAATGAGGACACATGACACCAGTTTTTAAAATATTTGGTCTTTATACAGAAACATATTTATTACTATATTATTATTATTTTCTCATCCTATGAAAATTACTAGTTAACAGTCCAAGAAATAGCTTAACTCTTGGAAAAAAATTTCTTTTCTTTCTTTATTATTTCTTCAGTTAAGTGAACCTGAGGTTGTATCAACAAGAAAAAATACTCTTTGTCATGAGAAATACTGAAAATAAAAATTGGCAACTGTAGATTGGCAACTATAGATCACCAATGATTTAATACAAGGCAGGCAAATCCATTAGTGGATCCAGCTGCCCTGGCTTTTAGAAAAGAATTTTGCAGTTTAGACAAAAGGCTGCCCATCAGTTATCACTTACAATGTAGCTGAGTTTCAGTTGAAGACATTTGAACTACCTGATTCATTTGTAAATCTGGGTCCACATTTTTTTCTTAATTAGGGCACAATGATTTAGGATGTAAAGAATCTCTCATTTAAAAATATTTATTGATTTGCTATTGAATTTAATAGGCTTACTTTATTTAGGCTTAGGAGAATGGGTTCTTATTTTCACTTGACAGAATTTTGAAGGTGAGTTGAGCTCCTATTTCTTTCCCTTGGGAAATAGCTGAAATATTTTGGTTACTACATCTTCAAAAAATCCCATTGAAATTCAAATCATAGATATTAATTTAGATAAAAACCCCTCTCTTTAATCAAACTGTTCAACAAAATTAGAACTGGGAGCAGATGCCTTGGCTTTAGCAGATCCTTGCTTAGTATGTAAGTTTCTGGTTCAGCAGTCACAGACAGGAAGCACCTCAATTCTTCACAATTCCTATCTTTATCTTTTTTCATTTGATATCTTCTAAATTGACATTAGACAATTAGAAGAAAAGAAAAAAATTAGAGCTTTTCCCATAAGATACAGACAATCTTTTTTTTCAGGCAGTTTTTTTTTCTTTTCATTATTGTATTCCCCTATAAAACAGTTTCACTATTAGCTATTATTTTAGTTACAGTGTTACTTAACTTCTTGATTTCTTCCTTCCTTTGCCCTCCTAGTTTATGACTCCCCTAGATCCTCTATAGTCTCGTGTTTGTTCTCACCTAACATTTATGAGAACTGACCTTTTTATGACTTGGTTACCTAATAAAAATGCGGCAGTGACTTACTGTAGAAGATTGAGGGATATGTTTCTTTGGAAAAGAATTTTCATGGTACATAGATGTGGAGATAGAGATGGACAAGTCCTTCTTATGGGCAAGAATGATAACATTTGCTTGTTTTATTTTCTTATAGCATTTAACCTACTGAAAAGGCATAGCAGTAGCCTAACAAATCTTTAGTGAATTGAATTGAACATTTCCAGCAGTGTTTCTATATGTGAAATGATAACGGAATATCTGCTTCTCCTAAATGTACCAGACACCCTTGAGATAGGCTTTGAATATACCCAGAAATTACTGGGATATTTTAATGGTTTATGACAAACAGTGATGCAGCATATTTCAAATAATGATTTAGAGTCACATTTAGCATAGCCATATGTACTCTACAGACATTCACTGAACTTTGCATCACATACTGATAACCAAGATGCTATGCCTGCCTTCAGGTTGCTCACAGTGTACTTACTGTCCTTAGCCAGCTACAGGTGTACTTTAAGAGATGAAAGTATTGTTGATATAAGAGGCAAAGCATTCTGGGGACAATGTTTTTGATGCACTTGAGTTTATATTCATTTTACTTCAAATTTAATGGCAAACCTTGAACACTGTTAAATTGCTGTGCTTACCTTTTTTCTCGAAGTAGTATTGTTTATGTTCATTTTTTACAAATTTACTTGTCTAGTTATCTGGTCAACTCATTTATCTATTTTCTATGTTAAAATGTGTAAATGGAATCCTTAGATAAGTTAATGATGTAAGTATTTATCCTTATTCCATATTACATCTTTTCAGTCTGGCTGTCTAATATAACATCATTATCTCTTATTTGCAATTGTTTCTAATCTCATGTTATTGCTGAGATACACTATAATGCCCTGATATTTGGAAGTAAGGTACAATATTTTTTATTTGGCCTCTAGATTCTAGAGGTTGATGATAGCATTTAGATGACAATAATAGCATTATTTTAGTAAATAAACTATTGTCATCTTTGGATTTTAAAACTATTGTCATCTGTTGGGTTTTAAAAATTCTATTTTTAATGGTTCTAACATTGCATAAGACAGAATGAGATGCTGATGCCCTATGAATTTAAATAATTTGCAATTATAATCCCAAACCATAAACAATTCAAGTACAAATATTGCTTGGAGGAACTGGATGAAAAAGGTGAAGGGATTAAGGAGTACAAACTGATTGTTACAAAATAGTCATGGGGATGTAAAGTACAGCATAAAGAATATAGTTAATAAGATTGTATGGCGCCTGGTGGGTACTGAAAATATCAGAGGGAATCACTTTGTAAAGTATATAATTGTCTAATTACTATGCTCTATACCTGAAACTAGTGCAGAATAATATTGATGGTCAACTGTAATTGAAAAATAAAATTTAAATTAAAAATGCAAATATTATGTATGAGGAACTTGGTGTACACTCCACACTTTACCGTGTTTGAAATTTTGACTGGAACTAAAACTCACATATTTTTATTATTGCTCTACTGTAACATGCAGCTGAAATGGAACAATTGTAGGCCTCCATATTTCTAGAAACACAAAATTAACAGACATCTATTTTATAATTTACAACTATAGATTTTATGATTTTCTCCCAATTAGAAGATTAATAATTTTAAACTTCATTTTGATGTTACAGTATTTTTCAAAGTACATCAAAGCATGATTTCTAGTTGCCCTATCATCTGAAGTGGTTTGAGAATGTGTGCTTCAGAATTTTCCTTTCATTCAGCTAACACTTACTGAGTACCTGCTACATGGCAGACATTCTTTCAACACCGTTAATACAGTGGTTTATACATCAAAGCCATTGCTGTCATAGAGCTTTCATGCTACTATGTGGGATAAATGATGAACTAGTACACAAGCAAATAGATGAGTTTAAGATAGTGATAGGTGCTATCAGAACATGTATTAGAATCTCACTCATTCTTCATTAACTTTATTTTTTTAAACATGAACATGTTTTATTAGCATATTCTTTTTTCTACCTTTTTTTTTTAATGTTGTTCAAGTACAGTTGTCTCTATTTTCCCCACACCACTCCCTCCACCCCAGCCATTCCCACTTTCCACCCTTTATCCCATCCCTCTTTGGTTTTGTCCATGTGTCCTTTATAGATGTTCCTGAAAACCCTTCCTTCTTTGTCTCCCATTATCCCCTCCCATCTCCCCTCTCATTCTTCATTAACTTTAAAATAAATCAAACAATAATATTCAACGCTAAAATCTACTGTTTTTATTTTATAATTACATATATATATATATATTTTTAAATATTTTATTTATTTATTCTAGAGAGAGGGGAAGGGAGGGAGAGAAACAGCAATGTATGGTTGCCTCTCACATGGCCCTCACTGGGGACCTGGCCTGCAACACAGGCATGTGCCCTGATGGGGAATTGAACCGGGACCCTCTGGTTCCCAGCCCGCGTTCAATCCACTGAGCTACACCAGCCAGGGCTTATAATTACATATATTTAACCTTGTTAACACCACAAGTGTAATGTTTTTGAAATATTTACATTGTGTAAATTTAAGGTGTACAGTATGCTAATATATTTATGTATGGTAACATGATTATTACTGTAATAATTAGCATTTATGTCATATTACATAATTATTCTTTTAGCTAGTCTCTTAGCAAGTTTGATGATTGAAATATAATATTTTTGTGTTCTTATTCTTTGTACATAACTAACAATTCTATGTCTCTGCGTGTGTTTTCAAGTAATGAATAAAACAACATATTCCTGGATACATCTTCAGTGCAGGTCTACTTCACACAGCTATTTAAGTGCTCATGATAATACTGTTCTATCGATCTTCAGAGTCAAAATACCTAGGCAGGCACAGAACAGCTTTGGGAGGAGTCAGATAGAAACTTCTAGAACTATCAGGGTTCACTTTCAAACATAACATACTGAGACCCTCCTCAGCAAATTCTCAAGTCTTCAATGATAGTAACTCAGTTTTTCTGTGTAACAAAAAATACATAAATAAAAAATGATTTGCATTATTTGCCGTGCTGATTTACTTTCTGAAACCATTCACTTGAGAGTGATACATAAATGTAAAATATACTTTTGGTTTTTAGCTTAATATTTTATTTTTAATTCTGGCAACTCTTTAGACTTTTTTTATGAAGGGCAAAGGATATATTGGATCTTTTATAAATCATTTTGGGAAATCTATTTAGAGCAGTACTTCACCCCCTGAATGTACATACAAGTCCTTCAGAGGTCTTATCTTGTTAAAATGCCAATTTGGTTTTATTAAGTGTGAGGAGGGACCTGAGAACCTGCATTTTTGTGGAGCTCTTAGATGATGCTAATATTGCTGGTCTTTGGATCACAGTTTGAGTAACAAATCACAGTAAAAACATTTTTTTTAGTCCATGAATACAGACAAGGTGGTGAAGGCCAAGGAGCACGGCAAGGGATGGGTGGAGGGAGGGAAAGGGTGAGGGAAATGGTGGACACCTGTAATGGTGTCAACAATAAAAAATAAATAAAATAAAAAAATATTTTTATTGTGCTTTGAAATTAATCAAATATTTTCCAAATCACCGATGGAATAAAAGAATTAATTGGTGTATGTTTCAGAAACTTTTTAGCCTTTCCCTAGAAAGATTGCCTTCCTTGCATTTATTAAAACCTTAAAGAAATTTCTCTTTTGTGAATGCTAGAACATAAGAGTAAGGAGAGATTGTATTAATTGATCTGATAAATCCAAAATAATTGCTAATGATGTTATCTCTGAGTTAAAAGATGAAAGCAGCATATGAAAGATTTACAGATAGTAGCTATTCTTAATTTTGAGTGACATATTATATATTTTTCTCCTCTTCTCCTCCCCTATTTTGTTAAAACATTTGAGTTATTTTTAAGTCTTCCTCAGGTAAATTTTTGGAGGGGGTGATTCTTCCAGGGATATCCCAAGACCTCACTAATGGGGAGAGGGGTCACCAAGAGAGGCCAGAATTGGCAGAAAGCATCCAGTCCTCCTTTCTTTTGCCTATCTTCTCAAGGAACTCTTGTGTTCTCTCTTTGTATTGCATGTTGTGGAATCTGAAAGATGCGAGGACTCCATGTCGCTTGTATTCTTCATAAACTCAAACACTTATGCCCACAATTAACGTGAATATATTCACTTCTTGTATAAAAGAGAAAGAAGTCCAAATTTGGCTCCAAATCCAAGGAATGTTTTCCAATGCAATCTAACTATGGAATACTGCAACTTTGGATGATAGAGGAATCCCCTCTTGTTTACCTACCAATTGTTACAAAAGTAGTTGGGAGAAAACTGTGGTAATTTTTCTTATTCGAACACTCCAAAACTTCCCCTTTTGGTACATTTGCATTCTATTTTTTGCCCCTCATCATATTCTATTATATCATCAGTTTCTCTTTATTTGGAGGGTGCCAAGTTTCTCTTCCTTTGAAAATATTAAAGTTCTTTTTGACTCTCATGTTAAGGGTACACATAAGAAACATTCTTTTTTGTTCTTGAATGAAGCTTAAAAAATCAGGAAAAGAATTATTCTAGTTGAGTTAATCTAGAGTTTAAGAACAGACAGAAAAAATATATTGACTCAAACAATTAAAATAATGCAGTGATATTGAGAGGAAAGTGGTAAAAGTAGCTATCTCTCAAATGGTAGAAAAAAATCACTGGAAGTTTAATCCTTAGTTAACTTAAATTAAAAATTAGGTTTAGTTAAATACATACTAAAAACTACATGGAAGAAAGCTGCAAGAAAAGTAGTACTGGTTTCAAAGTTCTATACAGTTCAGCATATACCTCCCCTTATGAAAAATTCAATAGAAATAATATACTACAATAGACAAGCATTTAACAAATGATATACTTAAGAATACTTTTCCTAAATGGGTAAAAATCACCCAGTTTGTATTCTTTACTAAACCTGTTTTAGAAATTTCCCTGAAACTATTGCTAATTTCACCATTTTAATTTATTTGGGCCTTTGTTTTCCCCTATTCAATCATCTAGACAACCTTTGGTTCCATTCCTGGGCTTCCTCTATTTTACATGATTTCAAATATTTCTTATAATTATTTAAGATATGCACACATTCTATGATAACGTGGAGCAAACTTTGTTCAGCTCAAGAGAGAAACTAGATTGTAGGTTCCATGAAGTCAGTAGGGCTTCTCTGTGTTCATTAATGTAACCTGCCATAGTAGGAAGTCAGTCTATATTAGAATCTTTCCTCAGATATATTTCATTTCAAAACATTTGGCATATAGGTTTTCTCTTTTGAGATTTTAGTAGAGATAAGAAACTATGTCTATTTTAGAGAAGCGTAGGTTATGAAACTAAAAAGAAGATCTTTATTATGAGGTTATATTGAAATTTGCTATAGAATTAATATATTGACTCTCATGTAGAAGTTCACTTCATGAAAAAGGAGTTTTTTTGTCTATGTTCTTATCTACTGTTGACATTTTAAAGAGCGCTGGGAGTAACCTTACTTATTCCTGGC